>PVKC010012543.1:6771-23784 GCA_004027635.1 Crocidura indochinensis
GGGACTCCCCTTTCTGCATGAACTATAGTAGCCCAGTGCCATATCCTTATGGACAAAAAGATTAAAAACATACATTAATGTGAATTATTGTTTCCAAGAGGTAACTTCTAAGAATTAAGAGAGTAAAGAAATAAGCATAATGAAAGGAAATGTGAAACCAAGCAGGTATGGTGGCCATGTAAAATCTAAAGAGATGACATCTTATTGCAAAGGAGAAAGAGGGGAGAGTTATTACCTCTAGGTCCTAGGGGAAGAGAGAGGTCCCAAGGCTGAAGTATTTTTATGTATTTGTATGTTCAAGGAATTAAAGCCAAATCTAGACAATAGGTTAGAAATAGAGCCACTATGATGTGAGAAGTTACCAGAGCACAGCCATGTAAGGAATGCATTTTGTCCAAGGTATATGTGTAAGTGGTCATTGGATATTTCTAACTGGGAAGCAAACAAAAACAAAACACTTTTTTAAAAAAGTTTGAAAGTCTCTATGGAGAAGAGATTTTTAAAAGGCAAGAGTAGACATGAATAGCTGAAGTGATAGTACAGAGGATAGGAAGTTTGCTTTGTACATGGTTGACTCAGGTTCAATCCCTGAATATCGCCGAGTGTAGAACAACCTCCCCTCCCTCCCCCCCAAAAAAAGAAAAAAAAAAAAAGAGCAGACATGAGGGAAATGACCGGAAAGTCATTACAATGGACTCCTAAGTCATAACTTACAGGAAGTAATTTTGACTAGGGTAAATAAAGCTGGTGAAAAGATATTAAATATTCTGAAGCTATGTTTCTAGAATTTTCTGAAAGATGTATAATATAAGAGAATAAAAGGACAAATCCAAGAGTTCTAGCCTCAATAACTGAGCAAATGTGCCTTGTATAATAAGAACAAAACACTTAGAAAGGAAAAAGTTAGAAAAGAAGATTCATGCTTTATTTATTGGTAGGTGAATATATATTCATATTTAAAGAGTCTGAAAGTCTCTATGGAGAAGAGATTTTTAAAAGAAAGAGTAGAAATGAGCGACTGAAATGATAGCACAGCTGGCAGGGAATGCTCATATGAGTGATTGACTTGGGTTTTGATCCCCAGCATTCCAGAGCCATCAGAAGTAATTCCTGGGTGCAGAGCTAGTAGTAAGCCCTGGCTTACTAATATATGTGTGTGTATTTACTATATGTAAATATACATGCATATATAACCTTCACATATATATAATTTATTATTGTGTTGATTTTTTTAATTTTCCAAAATTTTTTTGTGGATAGGACACACACAGTCAGTGTTTGGTGGCTACTCTCTACTCTGTGCTTCAGGTAATGTACTCTGAGCAATGCAGGTTCAAGAGGGTTTGAACCTGGCCCTATTAACATGTGAGGACATAAGAAACAAATAAAAAATGATACTGAGGGGCCCGGGAGATAGCATGGAGGTAAAGCATTTGCCTTTCATGCAAAAGGTCATCGGTTCGAATCCCGGTGCCCCATATTGGTCCCCCGAGCCTGCCAGGAGCAATTTCTGAGCATGGAGCCAGGAGTAACCCCTGAGCACTGCCGGGTGTGACCCAAAAAACAAAAAACAAACAAAAAAAATGATACTGAAAATTAGAAGAACTTTATGGTAACCAGTAAAGATCGAAAACTTTATTTTGTTTTGTAGTTAACTGGTCATTCATGCACATGATATTAAATTCAAAGAATGGGAAGGAAATAACAAAAAAGTAATTATTAGAAACTGTCATAAATTCTTAGAACCCTCTGCAGTTGTCACTTACTGTTACTGGATTTTTGTGATTCTTTACAGTGTATGTCTTTACAACACATATGGTGTAAATATAATGCATATTACTTACATGCTATTAAAGTTAATACAGTAGCTGCCTTCTACTCATTAGAATCACTCGTATGGAAAAACAACACACATATAAAATCCAGAAAAGAACAAGTGCTGGCTCAGGAATGGAGATATTGGCACTCTGTGTGCACTCTTGCAGGAGTGTCACAAGCTAGGACCACTGCATAAAAGTAATGCCAGTTCCTTTAAAATTCAAATTAGAAATACTGTAGGATCACAGTTCTTGTTATGTGTACATGTCCAACAGAATTGTAAGAACATCTTAAAGAGATATTTGTACACTGTATTCCTAGCAAAGTTATTCAGAACAGCTAAGAAGTGGAAACTACAAATGTACATGTATGGATGGATGAAAGTAAAAATTATAGCATATTCATTCAGTGTAGTATTTTACTTTGTTTTGAGACTGGACCCAGCAGTGCTCAGCTTGTTCTGGGGATGTTATACAGTGCTGAGGTTTAAAATGGGGTCAGCAGTATACTAGACAAGCTTATACACTCCAGTACCATCATTCCAGCCCCATAATGCAATATTATTATGCCTTAAAATGAAGGGATTTAAATATATGTCACATCATGAATGAACCCCAAAGACATTATGTTAAGTAAGCCAGTGGCAAAAATAATCTAATGATGTATGATTCTTCTTACATAAGGTAACCAGTCAAATTCATACAAATAGAAAGTAAGATGATTGTTTCATCTTACTTTTGGGGAGGAGAAGAAAATGAAAATTTTTCTTTGGGGCCCGGGAGATAGCATGGAGGTAAGGCGTTTGCCTTTCATGCAAAAAGGTCATCGGTTAGAATCCCGGTGCCCCATATGGTCCCCCGTGCCTGCCAGGAGCAATTTCTGAGCATGGAGCCAGGAGTAACCCCTGAGCACTGCTGGGTGTGACCCAAAACCAAAAAAAAAAAAAAATTTTTTCTTTAATGGGTCTAGAATTTAAGTGGTGCATGTTCTAGAGATGTATTTCACACAAATATGCATATCAAGAATGAATAAGCCATGCTAATTATTATTGTGGCAGTCATTTCACAATGTATACAAATGCCAAATCATAACCTTACATACCTGAAACTAAATGCCGGTTATACTTAAACCATTTTAAAAAATAAGCAAAGGAGACCATCTACGCTGCATTGAATGGTAAAAAGCACCCCACTACCTTCACACACACACACAGACACACACACGCACGCACGCACGCACGCACACACACACACACACACACACAAGATAAATCCATTTGCCCTATGTGCCTAAAATATCTTTGTAAAGACACATAAGAAATAAAAATTGTCTCACTTGTGCAGTGAATTTTGGCAATAGGGATATAAGTAGGTGGAATATTTCAATATTGTAGGAACATTGGTGCTTTTAAAAGATGTGCAATAGTAAGAAAAATTTAAAAAGAGCAAGAAAAATAGAACTATATTACCTCTTTTAAACAAATATTTAAAATGAAAAAATAAATTTCTTTACCTGGGAGGCCTAAATTTGATCCCCAGCAACACTGAGCACTGCCAGTATAACCCCAGACTGTGAAGCTGAGATAAGTATCCCCAACACCACCGGATATAGCCCAAACATTTTCCCATTCTTCAAAATGTTAGGGGCCAGAGAGACTGCTCAGTGTACTGAGTTCTTACTTTGCATCGATCCATTATCCTTTCGTTCAATCCCTCAAACCAGGAGTGATTTCTGAGCGCACAGCCAGGAATAACCCCTGAGTATCACAGGTGTGCCCCCCCAAAATAAAAAAGGAAAATTAGGTTGAACTTATAAAGAATAAGCTTCCCAACAAGTTTCCAACGAAGCACTGAGCTTTTGAGAATTGATCTAGTAAAAAAAATTAAACTGTTTTATTGTTTGGGGGACAGACCTGGCAGTAACTGGCACTACCCTCAGTTTAGTACAGGTGGTGCTGGAAATTAAACCCAGGACTCCAACATGTGAAGTACATACTTCAACCCTTTGAACCATCTCTCAGTCCAGCATTAATAATTTGATGGTCAATTAAAATATCAGCCAGAATTCAACAAGAGGAATAGAAACTAATAAAGCAAATAATAAGCACTAATAAATCAGAATAAAAATTAAGGTATATCTTTTCGAGGAGAATAACTGTTCTCTACCGTAACTTTTTATTTACTGAGATAAACTGACACAGAGCATTGTATAGACTTAAAGCATAAAATTACTATTTCTGAAATTGTTTACTTAAAAAATGATTTATTCAATAAGAGACTTTCAGCAAGTCATGCAACACTCAATTCTTCTATCTAATTCTTCTATCTCCCAGAACTTTTAAGGATGGAATGCCTAAAGGCACAATCTTTGAACTTAACTCTCTTAGCATAGGCCCAGTCCTTTAATTGCCTCATTTAATCCACCATGTTAAATTCTATCTATTAAACCAGCAGCCATCAAATTAACATCTCAGTCCAAAACTCTGTTCTGACCTGAAGGTCCTCAGATACAATTACCTACTCTCTATCTTCACTTAGATATAAATGAGTAGATTAAATTTAAAATACACTGAACAAACTTCCTGATCATCCTGCTAAAAATTCGCCTGGATTTTGCATATGACATCTTTCTACTTTCTTTGGGTTAAGAATCTTGATTAGTTAATCTGGTTCATTTTTCAGTCATGACCTCTAGGAAGACTCATACACCCTGATTTCCAATTCTAATCTTCCACTTACATTCTGGAATGATTTACCCTGAGATTTCATTATTATTACTCTGATTTACCTAGAGTAATAATGTCTAATATATAGCAGGTGCTGAAGGAAGTTATTCACATGGGATAATATTCTGATAATATTCTGATACTTATTCTTTTTTCCTTTGGCCATATATCAACTACATTTGCAGAGAGACGTGTCATGTAAGTAAGTTTTAACCAATGATATGTGAGCATAACGTTTTGGGTGCCTTCAAAAGCTTGTTTTTATCTTTATTCCACAGACTAGAATGTGGGTCTGATGTTGATGGTTGAGATTTATATTTGCATACAAGAGCAAGACCACAAGGGGTGGGGAAATAATATAAAAAGCTCAGAAGTCCCTGGATAACAATGTGGATCAGAAACAGCCAAGTTTCAGAAATGTCAACTTGATGCTAGTCAACTCAGATTCAATAATGCAAGAGAAATAAACCTGCTTTCTGAATGTAAAATGACAATGCCCAGAAGTAAATTCATTTCACTACCTAGAATCTATCTACATCTTTTGACAGCATAATTTTCTAGCTATATTTCCAGATTACCTTTACAAATGTATTAATTCTCCATAGGTCTGTCAATACTAAAAAGAATCATGTGAATAGGAAAAAAAAAAGCATCAGCCTATATGGGAATTTGTGGCAGCACATTAAAAATAAAAAAAAAAAGACTGAATCTTTTCTCTTGAATATTATATCCTACTGCTTCATGACTATTCATTTGATAAGATTTATTCAGAAAAGCATACTGTATTTTCAATTAGATAGGAAATAAAAATTTCAGTAGGAAATGTTAATAGAAAGCTACGGGGAAATAAACATGCCCATGTCTTTTCTGTTTTTTTAGCAGAAGTACTATGGAAGTCTATTACATCAAGTGGAAATTTATTCCCACCAAAGTTGCAAACTGTGCTGACAGTCATCACATACCTACTGATGTTTAATTTATATTAATAAAAATTTAAATTAACTCTCTAGATCTATGTAGCCACATTTTAACTGCTCTACTAGACACTGCAAGTCTATAAAGAAGATAAATGTACCATAACCAACCATATTTAGATAATTTCTATAAAATAAATATCTGCAAGGTATAGCAAAAGCACAGAAGAAATAATACCAAAATGTGCCTATGAGAAATACATTAGGTGATGATCTGTCAGAAGAAATAGAAAAAAATAGGAATTTCCAAGATTGACAGGTTGGATGACTATTTTACTACCCAGATTTATTGGGGGGAAATCTTTTTTTTCCCCTCAACTTGAGGACTATTTAAGAAGACAGACAGGAGAGAGTATAAAAGGCTCAAAGGCTGAGAGCATGCCTTCATGTGAGAAATCAGGTCCAATCCCCTACCACATTGATTGCCCCCTAAGCAATGGCAGGACCAATCCCCAAGTACAAAGCTGGGTTAACACCAGAGCACTGACAAGTGTGGCACAAAAAAACAATTTAAAAAAATCTTTTTAATTAGGAGTACATTGGGGGCCGGGCGGTGGCGCTGGAGATAAGGTGCCTGCGCTAACTTAGGACGGACTGCGGTTCGATCCCCCGGTTCCCCATATGGTTCCCCATGCCTGCCAGGAGCGACTTCTGAGCGAATAGCCAGGAGTAACCCCTGAGCATCACCGGGTGTGGCCCAAAAACCAAAAAAAAAAAAAAAAAAAATTTAATTAGGAGTACATCAATAGTGAAATGAGTGAAGTGGGAAGAGAAATTTAAAAAAGAAATCTGTATCTTCAGCCCAAAAGGTTAAGTAAATGATTTGTTCCCTTGGCCCCCATATGTACCAATAATACCTTGTGGCATTATCCCCCTTTTGCATAGGCACATTAAAATGTAAAATATTACATATGCAAACAAGTTCTTATCTACTAGAGATAGGGGCTGTGGGGCCTTACACCCTGAATATGGTCATAATGACTTGGCTCAGGCCTCATAAGAACAGGCATTGTCCATACACCCCTGAACCATGGATACCATCTACAAAAACAACCATATGGTCTATAACATCACCAGGAAGCAAACCTCTACCAGGGAAGACCCTACCACTACCTTAATCCAAAGAGGGTTCCCTTAACAACCAGACAACTTAGCAACAGCAACAACGTGCTTGTAGGGCAGTGCTCTCCCAATTGCCCGATAATGGTGAGGTTAAACTAAAGGACGCTCCACATTATCCTGACTTCAATGAAGAAGATGCACAGAAACCAGAATCTTTAATTACAGAAACCTGACACCAACAACAGCAAATCTGTGAAAAAATTTTAACGGGACCACAGAGAATGACTCAGGAGTTAGACAACCTAGTATGCCTGGAGCCCAGAGTCGGTCTTACACCAGAAATTTTCAGGTCTCCTTGTTTCTAGACAAGGCTTTTCCCTTCCATTTCCCCCATATTTTGTTTTGTTTTGTTTTGTTTTTGGGCCACACCCGGTGACGCTCAGGGATCACTCCTGGCAGGCACGGGGGACCATATGGGGCACCAGGATTCGAACCGATGACATTTTGCATGAAAGGCAAACAAACGCCTTACCTCCATGCTATCTCCCGGGCCCCCAATTCCCCCATATTTTGCTGGACCTATACAAACAATTACCATTCACACTGTTTTTAATGTATTTTAACTCTTATCCTTTAAAAAAAAAAAAAAAGAAAGAAAAAAGAGCTTACTAAACTTTCTGCTAGTGCTTTAATGAGTTCATTGGTAATTCAATAATTTTCAAAAATATACTTGCCACTGAACATTTTCATTCCTTTCTCTCCCATCTCTTTAGTTTTTCTTTCAATTTTCTATTTTTTTGAATCATGTTGCTATTGGTCTTCCTGAAACAATTGTATTATGATCAGTTATGTCAACTAAGTGATGCTTTTTCTTCAATAAATAAAAAATATGAAAATAGGGGCTGGGCGGTGGCGCTAGATGTAAGGTGCCTGCCTTGCCTGCGCTAGCCTAGGATGGACCGAAGTTCAATCCCCCGGTTTCCCATATGGTCCCCCAAGCCAGGAGTGACTTCTGAGCACATAGCTAGGAGTAACCCCTGAGCATCACTGGGTGTGGCCCAAAAACAAACAAAAAAATTATGAAAATAAATGTTCAGTAACAAAATTTATATGGATAAATATGTAAATTAGTAGTTAGCTAAATTACTCAAACAAATCAAAGCAACAACATTAGCAAACCAAGATCTTTTGTATAGTTAAATATTAGAAGTTTTGAGATCTTGCTTCCATGGAGAGCTGTAGATATTAAGCTTGAAAATTACTCAGAAGGGACTTTTGATAATGATACAAAATTTCTACATCCAACAATCTCATTTAATGAAAGCCAATCATGAAAATTTCAGAAGCCAAAAGACATTTGCAATGCTTAACTGTCATTGGATTCCTGGAACATGACTTAGAATTGTTCCAGAAAGTTTTACTGTCTAATCAAGCTTACAATATTGAGCTATCAAATAACAGAGGATCAAAATGTTAATACAAAATAAGTAAATAAAGAAAAAATAAAAAGAAGATATTTTGATACTCTCGAATCATAAGATAATTAAAGTTGACACTATTATATATCCCAATTAAATTGGGGGCCATACCCAGCAATGCTCAGAGCTTATTACTAGCTCTGTGCCCAGGGATCACTCCTGGAGGTACTCATGGAACCATATGTAGAGCTGGGGATTGAATTTACAAGTCAAGAGCTTTACCCACAGTATTATAAATCTGGTTTACATGTAAATATTTTTAAGTCTAAATCAGATAAATAAGAGTAGTTCTAAAGTGATTGTGGCCAACTTCATTGAATACAATCTTAACATTACCTCAAGAAACTTTTTCTTTTTTAGTAAACAAAATAGTACCTAAAGTCATAAAAGTTCTCACTGGTTAAAAGTATTAAACAAATCAGTACATCATTTCTACAGTAAATATTTTAAGACTTTTTCCTCCATTTTAATTATTTATAAGTCAAAATACTAAATATTTTTTTCAGAATCTGTTCTCAATAATACAAGTGACATTTAGAAACCATGAAAAGAGAGGAGGTGGGCAGAAAAACATCCAGCAAGTTTAAGGCTTCATTATGGAATATCTTCATTTCTTTTTTTTTTGTTTTGTTTTTGTTTTTGTTTTTGGGTCACACCCGGTAGTACTCAGGGGTTACTCCTGGCTCCATGCTCAGAAATTGCTCCTGGCAGTCATGGGGGACCATATGAGGCACCGGGATTCGAACCGATGACCTTTTGCATGAAAGGCAAATGCCTTACCTCCATGCTATCTCCCGGGCCCCAGGATTATCTTCTTTTCAGTTTATACTCCCTTCCTGGTATAACCCCTTCTAAACCCAAGACTTTATAAAAAGACCCCTTATGGATTTGTGCCTCTCTTGAGAAATCTCTCACCAGGGGCTGTCTCCTGAATCGCAGACTTATGTATTCCCACACTACTCCACATATCCATTTAGTTATCTTTAAAAAGATTTCAGACTCAGTCCCTGTTTATAATAACATCAGTATCTACTGGATTCAAAGTGTGCTTCCAAACATTTTATTTTAGAAATTATATTTATGTTTATTTATGATCCCTCCATCCTCCTTAGAGAATAAAACAAATTTTTTTAAATTTTTTTAGAAAAACAACTGTTTTCCCCTTTAAGGGCCAACCGAGTGGTGTTTAAAGGCCCATGTTGAGCAGAGATGAAATTTCACCATGCACTTTAGCCTTCTCTCTGAACTATCTCCCAGTCCAATAAAACTCATTTTATACTACAGTTAGCATATACGTCCTTTATTAATACTAAGCTAACATTATAAGGCCGTGTTGACCCTATTTTTCCTGTATCTTGAAATATCTTACTTATACATCATTCTGGAAATTACTTCATCATTACGTATCAATTATTTACAACTATGCTAAAAAATTAATAACAAAGAGTGGAATTGTCTAGAAGGAAAATATCTTTGCTTTTCCCAGTATATATAATTTTTCTAAAGTATTGTCTCATCTTCAAAAGAAGTCTCTCTAGAGGTACTATCCTTATTTTCTTTGATGGATTTTGGTCAATGGAGTTAAGAATTCAACATATTTCATTATACACCCATAATATCAAGGAGAAGAACATTATAATGATATTTATATGTGTAATATAATATGTGTAATAATGCTGTGTATAGAGAAATATAGTAGCAAAATTTCAGATTAGAATCTTCAGTTAACAGATTAGAACAGTTTTGTCAGATCTAAGAAATTATGACTATACAATCATTTTCAAAGTAGAAAAGAATTTAGGATCCACAATTAATTCAAAAAGAAGAGACCCTCTTTGTGAGTTTTAACACAAAGGAGCTATCAATTTTACCTAAAAGAACACTGTTCTTTCATCTCGTGATTATGCAGTGAAATATGCTACTAACTTCTGAAATGAATAAATGCTGACAGCAAGTATTTACATCAAGGTGTATTGAAGGAAGCATAACATAGTAATAGGGAGGACTCTCTGGAGGAAATGGAGCAATAGTACACAGCAGGTAGGGTGAATTTCTTGCACACAGACAACCATGAAATATAGTTTCCTAAGCTTACTAGGAGAAATCCTGGGTATAGATCTAAGAGTAAACCCTGAGCATCACTAGGTATGGCTCAACCCCTTATTTCTCCACTCCAAAAAAAAAAAAAAAATCAATGGATTGATAATTATAGTGGAGCTAAACAGCTAAAATATTAAAATTATTTCATTGAAAATTCATTGGGAGCCGGGAGGTGGCGCAGGAGGTAAGGTGCCTGCTGCCTTGCCTAGGATGGACCACGGTTCGATCCCCCGGTTCCCATATGGTCCCCCATGCCTGCCAGGAGTGACTTCTGAGCGAATAGCCAGGAGTAACCCCTGAGCGTCACTGGGTGTGGCCCAAAAAACAAAAAAAAACAAAAAAAAAAACAAAAAAAAAAAAAGAAAAAGAAAATTCATCTTCAACAAACCATCAGCAGTCAATTTTTCAAAAAGCCTTGCTATTTAACATTATTTTATTTCTTGGGGGTTTGGGGTCATACCTGATGTTACTAAGAATTACTCTCAGTTCAGTGTTACTCAGAGGTCATTCCTGGCAGTGCTCAAGGAACCATGCAGTGCTGAGACTGAACCTGAAGCACTTGTCTCTAAAGCATGGGTTCTAGCCCACTAAGTGATCGCTGCAATTCAAACTGCCTTATTTGAATGTATTTTTTCAGTTCTTTTATTTTTTAATTTTTAAATGTATTGCCTTTTTATAACAAAAATGGAAGAATCAAAATTAACAAGCTTTAGTCTAAATAGCAATGTTTCTGAAATTTTGACATCAATATATATTTGGTATCTGTTCCAGGTTTATGAATGACAAGTGATAAGCTGTAGATTATATTAATGATGTTTACCATTTTGAATATGCATATGCATTCACTACTAGGAAAACAAAATTAACAAACTGAGTTTAGTGGCCAGAGAAGTAGTAGCAAGGGTTGAAAGCACCTGCTTTGGACCAGGCCAACTTGGGTTTGATCCCAGCACTATATATGGTTCTCTATGAGCACTGCCAGGAGAATCCCTGAACAAAGAGTTAGGACTTCCCTGGAGCACAGTTTTTATAGTGTGTCCCTACAAGAAAAGAAAAACTGAGTTTAAAGCCCAGTAAGTTATTCTGCACATGTAAACATACTAATTCAAAAAGTTTTATATGAGGGCAAAGTAACAGTACAACAGGTAGACCACTTGTCTTGCAAACAACTAACTGGAGTTCAATCCCTAACATCCCATATGGTCTCTTGAACCATAACAGGAGAGTGATCTCTGACAGCAGAGCAAAAGATCCTGAACACGGAAAGACAAAACAGTGAACATCATATTGAAAGATAGTTCAATGACTCATACTACCTAACTTCAAGACTCAAAATCAGTGATCAAGCCAGTGTGATTGATATTGGTGAAACAACAGACAGATGAGTCAAGAAAAGACCCACACAAATATAGTCTACTAGATCCCAAAAGGGGAAAGCACAATGCACTATAGAGAAAAGATCATCCATTTGTTTGTTTGTTTGTTGTGGTTTTGGGTTTGGTGGCAGTAATTAGCAACACTCAATAGTAACTCCAGGCACTGCACTCAGAAATCTTTCCTGGCAGGCTGGGGAGACAATATGAAATTCCAGTGTTCAAACCCAGGTCAGCCACATGCAAAGTAAATGCCCCACCTGCCGTGCAATCATGGTTCCAGCCCTTAAAGATCATCTTTTTAAAAACTGGACATGTATTTCACAAAAAAAATCTAGTCAGATCTAATACTTTCATCAAAATCAACACAAAATGAATAGAATATGAATATAAATTCAAAATGATAAAATCCTAATAAAATAATATAGGAAAATTATAGATGACCTTGTTTTAGTGATAACTTTTTAGAGATGATAACAAAGTTCTAACCCATAAAAGAAAAATTAAATTGAGTATCCTTCACAAAATTTAATAAAACCACAGACTGGGAAATATATTTCTAGAAGACATATTGGAAAAAACAATATTCAAAATGCATAAAGAACTTTTATTTACTGGGTTGGGGTTTTGTTTGTTTTTTCTTGGTTTTGATGTTGTTGTTGTTTTTCTTGGGCCATCTATAGCAGTGCTCAGTACTTACTCCTGGCTCTGTACTTAGGAATCATCACTCCTTGAAGGCTTGGGAGATAACATAAGGTACAAAGGATCAAACTCAAGTTGGCAGTGTTCAAGGCAAGCTTTCTATCTACTGTCCTATCTCTCTGGTCCCAAGTACAAGGAACTTTTAAAACTCAATGTTAAGAAAACATTCAAAGGGCCCGGGAGATAGCATGGAGGTAAGGCGTTTGCCTTTCATGCAAAAGGTCATCCGTTCGAATCCCGGTGCCCCATATGGTCCCCCGTGCCTGCCAGGAGCAATTTCTGAGCATGGAGCCAGGAGTAACCCCTGAACACTGCCGGGCGTGACCCAAAAACCAAAAAAAGAAAAGAAAAGAAAACATTCAATTACCAAATGAAACCAAAAGCCTTAACAGACATTTATTTAACCAAAGATTGCTGGTGAAATTCCAACATTGCACACTTGCACACTCTAAAGACTCTCTACAGGTGGCCAGACAGATAACTCATGGGCTAGAGTGCACACAGGAGACCTTAGTTCAATTCCCAACACTGCCAGTACTGGCAGTGCTAGCAGCTACAGTAGGCGTACCCTGTCAGCACCAAACTAAAAGCATCACCAGGTGTGGCTAAAAACAAACAAAAATTCTATTTAAGAAATATTTTTAATTTACAAAACTCTTCACAAAATTTAAAGTTACATGACCCAGCAATTTCTCTGGTATTTACCTAAAGGAGTTAAAAACTTGTGCTTACATAAAACCCTGCACAGAGATATTCAAAGTAGCTTTTCCTTAATTCCCAAGATTTGAAAGCAAAACCTGTTTCAATAGGTAAATGAATAAACTGTGACTCATTCAGATAATAGACTATGATTCAGCACAATAAAAGAAATGAGCTACCCATACATTAAAACACACAGAGCTGGGGCCAGAGATATAGCATGGAGGTAGGGAATTTGCCTTGCATGCAGAAGGTTGGTGATTCAAATCCCGGCATCCCATATGGTCCCCCAAGCCTGTCAGAAGCAACTTCTGAACACAGCGCCAGGAGTAACCCCTGAGCAATGCCAGGTGTGACACCAAACAAACAAACAAACAAACAAAAAAAACAGCTGAAACAGAAGCAATAGCACAGCGGCTGCATGGCATTTGCCATGCTTGTGGCTGACCCAGGCATCCCTGGGTCATTTGATCCCTGGCATCCCATATGTCCCCAAAGCCTATCAGGAGTAATTTCTGAGCGCAGAACCAGGAGTAACCCTTGAGTGCTGCTGGATGTGACCCAAAAATAAAAAACAAACAAAACAATACACAGAGGTGGTGTCAGAGAAATAGTACAGCAGGCTGCAAAGGCATTTTTCCTTTGCATGAAACTGAACTGGGTTTGAGCCGCAGTATCACGTAAGGTCCTCTGGCCCATCAAGAATAATTCCAGGGGCCAGGCGGTGGCGCTGGAGGTAAAGTGCCTGCCTTGCCTGCACTTGCCTAGGACGGACCACTGTTCGATCCCCCGGTATCCCATATGGTCCCCCAAGCCAGGAGTGACTTCTGAGCACATAGCCAGGAGTAACCCCTGAGCGTCACCAGGTGTGGCCAAAAACCAAAAACCAAAAAAAAAAAGAATAATACCAAAGCACATGGCCAGGAGAAACCCCTGAGCACCGCTGGATGTGGCCCCACAACAAAACAAAACAAAAAGAAACAAGAAATGTAAATACATGCCATTTAGTGAAAGAAACAAACTGGAAGATTACATTCTGGAAAAGGTGAAACTATGTAAAAATTGGTTTCCAGAGATTATGGGGAGAGAAGATGTTCATCTTCATGCACGGCATAGGTGGACCAGTGTATGGATTCCCTTTTGAGAATCTCCTCACCTTGCTAAGGACAATATGAAAAGTTAATTTGCACTCAATACATCATCAGTTACTTGTATTTATTTACTATCAAAAGTCATCTCTGTATTGAATTTATTATCAGTAATATTATTTTTATTAGTGAACAAGGATTAGAGATGCTGGTAAACTGATCATTATAGCCATATAATCACAATCTCAAGATTCCCATTATTATAGTATATTGAATCTATACAGGGAAAAAAGGAATTAAAGATGTATTTGGTGGTGGGAGAAGAGATCTGTGGTACTCAGAGATTATTCCTAGCTGTGTGGTCTGTGGTGCTCCAGGAATCATAAGTAGTGCAGGGGATTAAATTGGGGTCAGTTGCATGGCAAGGCAAATGCCTATACTATTTCTCAAGATACATTTCTTAAAAGAGAACAATATCTCTGCCTTCCTTCAAAAAGCTACATATGTGTAAACATCAAACTGAAATTCTTTTCCACTCAATTCTTTTCTCCTTCAACATTCATGCTGACTTAGTTCCATGCTCCCAAGGATGATAGAACTGTAGGATATCAGGAAGATACAGGAATGGGACAGTGGGGTGGTAATAGTGGGGTGTGGAGTTGTGGTGGGTGTTCTTTCTGTTCATATGCATGAATAAGATCGATTTCTACGGTTCTAAGTATTGTTTTGTTTCGTTTCTCCCTGAAAAGGAAGCAGTAGGTCATATACATTTGGGAACCTCTGGCTTAATTTTATTGACATGATAAATGGGGTTCAGAAGAATCTAGGGGATGGCCAGGCTCTACTTCCGTAACTCATGAAAGCATGCTGTATCAAAACAACTTCAGCAAGCATAGCCAGTAGGTACAATGGGACTCGGAAAGCTTTTGGATAAATCAGCTCAAAAACATATGAACTGCCAGAAAAATAACCTATAACATGTGTTCTGATTGTAAGAATGTCACTAGTACTGTTATAATTTTCAATATAGTAGTTATTACAAATATCTAGGCAGTTCAACATAACGATGATAATGAACTAAAACTATATAAGACAGCTGATTCTTTTGAACTCTAGATGAAAAAGCAAAAGAAAAACCCCATCATCTTATATATCACATTCATAAAAAATTGATCATTCAGAAAAATTCATCAGTGGCACAAGCATTTTATGCTTCCAAAACTTAGTGAAATAAAAACTGATAAAAAAAAAAGTATAAAAGTAATTCTATCTTCAAAAGCAAGGGTAAAAGAAGCTAAGAATATTTGTAACCCAATTATCGATACTATCTTGAAATTCAAAACCATGCAAAACCGCTCTGAATAATAAAAATAACTCACTGTATCTTTTATAGTACTCTTCACTTTTTGGTACATGCTTGACTTTTCAGATCAAGCACAAAGGAATAAGAGCTATGTCTTCAGTATCTTTTTTTAGTGTCTTCAGACATTTTAAAGTCCATCTATATAAGGGACAGAGGCACTGCTATTTTTAAAATGTAGCAGATCAAATTCCGCTTTCTTTCCTGACTTACATTCATTGTTTGAAATCAATTTCTGGGGCATAACCCATAATCCTTATTGACGGATTTGCCATCAATTAATGAGCACAAGAAAAGAATTCCCAGGTTACTACTCAGATTACATTTTCTTTGCGATTTGAAACTATTTTCTCCTTCCCAACCCAGGCAGTGGAATAAGCTCTGGACCCCTGAATGAGCATCATCATTTTCTTGTCAAATCTCATGCTTACCCAACTCTGGGTACTAAATCTAGAGATTTCTTCCTTGTCTTCTTTTTTAAATTTAGTCACTGTGAAATTACAAAGTTATTCATGATGGGGTTTCAGGCATACAATGTTTCAACAGCAATCCCTTTGCCATGTCCATTTCCCTCTACCAATGCCTTCACATTGTTTTGCCTCCCACCAAGAGGCTTTTATTTAAAGTGATTTGCAAGATACACCTCCATTACAGAGCAAACCAGTATCAAAAAGAGCCCACCCACGCAAATCACCTGCCCTGGAGACAGGTGGGAGTGGGGATGGGGGTGGGAGGAAAATGGGAGACATTGGCAGTGATAGGGTGCAGGGTGAAGATTGGTGTACATTCTATGAATAAAACCCAAAATGAACAATTCTGTAACTACGGTACTTAAAGCAATTAATAATAATAATATTTGCACTGTGGTTTACAGTTGTTACTGAAGAGTTTCATGCATAACCCTTCTCAGCATTACCTTCTCCTCTCAGTCAAATGCCAGTCATTGGCCCCTCCCTGTCCTATTCTCCCAGACCCCCAAGTGGTGTATTTCCATTGGAAGAGAATTCTTGTGTTCTTTTTTCATTATACTTTGTTTCTGTCTTAGATATTTATTATTCCACCATTATATTACTTTATATCCTACATGTGAGAGAGAGAGAATTCTGTCAGTCTCTCTCCCTTAAGTTAGTTAAGCGACTAACTTCACTCAGCATGACTAACTTTTTTTTTTTTTTTTTTGGTCACACCCGGCAGTGCTCAGGGGTTACTCCTGGCTCCTTGCTCAGAAATTGCTCCTGGCAGGCACTGGGGACCATGTGGGGCACCGGGATTCGAACCGACGACCTTTTGCATGAAAGGCAAATGCCATACCTCCATGCTATCTCCCGGGCCCCTGCATGACTAACTTAAAACTCTCCAGATCTATTCATGTAGCAGCAAATAATTGCATGGCTTCATTTTTTATGGTCAAGGATTATAGTGTGTGTGTGTATATATATATATATATATATATATAGCATATATATATATATATATAGCATATATATATGGAGATAGCATATATACACACACACACACACACACACACACACACACACTATAGTTTCTCTATTTAGCCATCTAGTCTTGAAAACTTGATTTGGGCTCTTATGGATGCAAGGAACATAGGGGTGCAAATGTTTTTCTCAATTTTG
>PVKC010012544.1:0-23649 GCA_004027635.1 Crocidura indochinensis
GTACAGGGATAATTCCTACTAGTACTCAGGGAATCATATCTAATGTCTGGATTGAACCCTGGTTGGCTGCATAAAAGTCAAGTACCTTACTTAACACCTGTTCTCTCTCCTTTCCTTGAATCCTGGTTTTAGAGTATCTTAAGTTCAGTCCATATTTGAAATCTCACCTATTCTTCAGCATTCTAGCTATGTGTTCATAAATAAGTTTCTAAACCTAAGTATCAGTTTGTTCGTAATTATAGTATAGACCCACTGATTGTTGTGGGTATTAGTGAGAATGTAGGTAAACTGCTGAGCATTGTTGCTGGCACCAAATTATGAATATATGTTAGAAAAGAAAAATGTCCTGTGGAACAAAAGTGAGATATTTGGAAAATAAACATGGGAAGATAAAAAAAAATCAGGATGAGGTTCAAGAATGATTAATCTTCAAGAATATGTAGAGCTATTTACTGCTAAAGTAAAATATTTTGGGTGAATAAATACTTAAATACCACATATAACTGAAGTCAATTAGGAGAAATATTTCATATTGAAGAGGATTGGAATCTGGATTAGGTCGTTATGTTAAGATTAAGAGAGTTTATTGAAGTTAATAGAAATTCTATTTCTTTGTAACTACAGTGGAGATTTTCTGAAAATTTTATATGCCCACATTCTCATCGATTTTACATGTGAAATCTCTGTGGTCTTTAAAGCATAATATTTAATAGCAATAGAATAGAATTATATATAAAAGTTTTTAGTTTACTTTTTCTCTATAGTCTTGATTTTGAATATTTCATTCAAGTGGCAAGTGTTTTGTTTACTGGTACTTTTTTTCATTGCTCTTTAAAGAGTCTGATCACATAGCTAGCTTTTTGAAGAAATATTAAGTGTTTATACCTTCAAATTACATATATTTTCCAAATCCAGACTTCTTTTCTTGTTCATTTAAAAAAAAATTAGAGTTTGGGGCCAGAGCACTAGTGCAGTGGTTTAGGGTATTGCCTTGCACACAGTTGACCAAGGTTTGATTTCAGGCATCCCAGATAGTCCCTTGAGTCTGCCAGGAGTGATTCCTGAGCACAGAGCCAGGAATAACCTCTGAGCACTTGGGTTTGGCCCAATAAATGAATAATAATAATAATAATAATTAGTTTCAAGGATAAGATGTCAAATAAACAGAAATGTGATCATTTTTAGCACATCCTAGGGACTTATGTACCCTAATTTGAAATGCTCTCACTTTTTAATAGCTTTTTAAGCTTGATTGAAAGGTATTAGATAGTGATATATGTGAGTAAAAGGAAGGAAATGCCAACACTTGGAGAAAGAGCTATGACAGAAAGATGTGGTAGTTTCCTGAAATTAAGGGACTTCTTAAGCCCAAGATAATATGTCTTGCTTTGCTCATTTAATATTAAATCAAGGTTTTCATGAGAAATGTGGCAATGCATGTAGACTCTTTCTAATGCAGTCCCACAGCCATCTACTTACATTAATAGAAGGCAGGATTCTCTCTGTCCCTCCCCCCACCACAGGCCCCTCTCAGGAGACTGTGAAATTTTAGACTGATAAATGCTAAGAAGAGAACCTTATGTACCAAAGGCTGTATTTACTGCATGTAATACATATCATTTTTGTCTCCTGTAGTGAAAAACACTTGTGTCATGCTGTTAAAATGCACTCTTGACAGACCAGTGCTTGCTATTATAGGGTCCATTGCTTAAAAAAATGATACACTGACAGAAATACAATTTAAGAAAATTTACACCAAGGGTAGTCGACCATGTAGGCTACTATTAAGGGGCCCTAAACTCAAGGCCAGGGGTTTATTTTTAAAAAGAGGCACCATTTAGTTGCAAGTACAGACCAAGTTAAAAGGAGGAAAAAAATCAAACTTGAGTTCTCAGTGTTCTGGTTTGTACAAAATTAATGAAAGCAACAGTTCGAAATTAATGAAAGCAACAGTTCAATAAGATTTTTATTACAGAAATATTTAAGTGAAACATTTTAAGAATGCTTTGGAATTTTTAAACAGTTATTTACCATTTATAAAATGATAACACTACAGTGCGTAACAAATTGTTAGCATTGGATCCTGGGCACACCCAGCGATTTTCTTAACTGTGTAGTCAGAGCTGGTTAATCGGAATCACTTCGTTCATTTCATCTGTGTGTGTATAGCTTATAAATATATTTGAGATTGACAGTCTGCCATGCCAACAATTACTTCAATTTAAAATGTAAGCTATTGCCCAAGTACCTTTATTTATGATCATAGTTTGGTTGTTAAAAGCATTGGATCTATAATAGGCCTTTAGAGAAGAAAAATAACCAAATATGAGATGTGACTGGGTTGTTAGGTTTCAAGAGAGTACAGAATGTTCTAATGAATAAACTGTTAGTGAATAATGATACAGCATGTGTTTTTCGCCATCACATGGCTCTGTTATTAGGGGTAAAAATTCCATGAATTTAGATGAGATGTATTATCTAATTTCACTATTTTAAAAACAAATCTGCCATCCAGTAATATTTGATGCCAACTGTGTATGGATTGCATGTTCCTCTGGGAGTAAGGTTACAAAAGTAATGCAATAAATTCACAAAATTCAAGGAGATTGACTCAGGTATCAGAGCAATAGGGAGACAAACCAACAAACAAACCTGGTACCTACCACTTTGGTAAATCACTAATAATAATCATCATCAATAGTAAAAAATCAATAATAATCTGGGGAGACATCAATCCTGCCCAAAAAAGGATGTTCCAAGATAAAATAAATGTATATCCTCCAGAAAATTCAAATGGCCTGACCTGACAGTGATATAAACTTGCTTGCTCTGGAGAGAGAAGGAAATGCCTTTTCCAAGATTTGAGTGGTTCAGCTATTTTCCTTGGACCTGGGAATGCTCGATGGAGACAGTAGTTACTTTGGCCCATGTATGGGGTAGTTTCCCATTAGTTCACTTTTACTCTTGTGTCTCCTTATGTGGCTCCATCAAAGCATGCTGGCAATGCACTCTGTTGCTGCCACTTCAAATATTGCTTTCACATTTGATAGGGGAGAAGCTCCCAAGCAGTACTCAGAGAACACAGTGATCACTCCCAGTGAGATTCAATCCAACTAGCTTCATAGACCTGACCATGTTCTGCTACTTGGGGTTATCAGTGCTGGAAGTTAGTGGGGTGACACTATTGATAATAGAGAACCATGTGATGTCAGTCGTTAAACTCAGGATCTTTGCACACTAATAGCTTTGAGCTATTTCCCCAGCCTCTCAATTATATATCTAATTATTGGTTGAACTTGATAGTATTTATATTACATTACCAAAAGCTGAATAATAAACTGTTCCTTCTGATAGATTTAATTTTATTCAATGGGGGTAGAGATAGTATATAGGCAGTCCCAGATTACATGTGAACTAATACAAGTTTGATTTCTGGAACCACATATGGGCCCCGATTCCTGGACACAGAGTGAGGAGTTAAGCCCTGGGCATTGGGAGGTTTGGTCCCCAAAGAAACAAACTAAAAACCTCTGATAACTGAGTTGAAAGGAACAATGGTAAACTTTTAGTCTAAATATTATATGTCAATTTTATGTGGATTTGGATAGTGTTTGCAACAACATTGGTGCTCTCTTTATGCAGTATGAAAGATCCATATGCATGCATCCTTAATTTTCAGGTAACTTTTTTTCTTGTCATCTAATTAGTACAATTTAATTCCATTTTCTTTGTTTTAAATTTTATTTTCTTAATATGAGCATGTGGGTCTAAATATTTTAGCTAGTAGCCAATAACTTAGTTTTGATGCATTCTCACCTATGCAAATAAAATAAACTGCATTTTTTTAATTTTTATTTTGGGCCACCCCAGTGATGCTCAGGGGTTATTCCTGGTTATGAGTTCAAAAATCACTCCTCGTTTTGAGGACAGCATGGGACACTGGGGACTCAAACTGTGGTCTGTCCTGGGTCAGCCACATGAAAGGCAAATGCCTTAGCACTGCACCATTGCTTTGGAATAAACTGAGTATTATCCCAATAATGAATAAAGCATAAATTACAGACTCCTATTATTCTGTAGTCTCAAATTCAGGGAGATTAAATGAGATAGTGAGCATCACTTTCCATCAAAAGGGAGTGGAGTTGACTTTAAGCCCACTAGACCATGAGAATTTGAGCCGTACTATGCTCATTTTGAATTAGATATTTTTTTAATTGAAGTGACATTACATTACAATATTAAAGGTCAAGTTTGACCTTTAAGTGAACTCACATATATTGGCAAATTATAATGAACTAGTCCTTATATGGTACATAGTCCACTGACATATCAGATCTTCATAGACCCCAAAGGTTCTAATTTCTAACAAATTATTTAGTTACTTGGTACTTGAAAAAGGAGCATTCTGAATACTTGCAATATAGATCACGGTCATTCTTCATCCCAGGTATGGCTCTGCATTAAATTATCTCTTAAGATTTCTAAATCACTGAAATGAAATAATTTCACTGATGAAGAGTAAATTCCAATAGCGAGAAATAGGTTGAGAATGCAGTGTTATGAGGTGGGAAAAGGCAATCTTGAAAAAAGTTATTTTTGTCTTGTTTTGATTTATTTCATTATCTCTACAATTTCCCTGGGATTATGGATGGTATTTTATAGGGCTGTCAATTCCACAAAGTTAAGATATTTTTTTTTCTGGATAGGGAGGTATTTAAAGCTTTATGTTTGGGGCTAACTCCCTGTGATGCTTGGGGACCTTGTGGTATTAGGGATCAAAGAAGAGCTAGTGTTTAACTCTCCAAGCCTCTCCACTCACTAATGCAAGATCCTTCTTCAACAAAAGTCATCAAATAGTTATACAATCTTTTACCCATTCTTAATTCTATCATTCTCTTTCACCAGAGTTGTGGCTATTGTAAAAGGCATAGAACTGACTTGACTCTTACTCCAGCATTATTTTATGCTATGTATTTGTTCTTTACCCTCTACTCTAAGGAGTGCATACAGTTTCTTGTTCTTTTTTGTTTGTTTGTTTTTTAAGTCACACCCGGCGGTGCTCAGGGGTTATTCCTGGCTGTCTGCTCAGAAATAGCTCCTGGCAGGCACGGGGGACCATATGGGACACCGGAATTTGAACCAACCACCTTTGGTCCTGGATCGGCTGCTTGCAAGGCAAACACCGCTGTACTATCTCTCTGGGTTTCTTGTTCTTAATTCAAAAAATATTTCATCCCAGGAATCTTTATAATAATAATATTCTGTCTTCTCATTTGCAATAAACTACTTCAGGGGCCAGACTGATAGTACAGTATGTCTGATGCATACTTTGCCTGTAGACAGCCTGGTTTCAATCCTAGAATCTTATATGGTCCCACAAGCCCAGTCAAAAGTTATCCTGAACATTGAACTGGAAATAAATCCTGAGCACTTCTGGGCATAGCCCCCAAACCATCCAAACAAAAATTTTTAAAGGCATTCATCATTCCAAAATATGTTAATTTTTCTCTTGATTAGGTAAAATTTATCAGAATTTTTCCCTGCCTAACATAAAGCCAACAAATTTTTATGTTCTCCCACCATGCCTATCTTTTGACCCAGAACTCCCTTTGATCAGTTTGCTTTAGTATATTGCCACCTCTTTTCTTCATCCATCGAACATATGACTCAGGAATACTGGCTACAAGAAAAAAAAATGAATAATTGATGCATCCACAATTAAGTGTTCTCTTCTCTCACCTGGTCTTAAGAAACAAGCACAATGTCTCATTCTCACTATATGCCTTTGCTGTCTTCTTCAAACTGAAGATGACAGGCTGATAGAAACCATATTTTTGGCACTACTTGAGATCTACTTTTCCATTATTCTTTTGATTTTGGGGATACACCAGAATGTTTGCAGGACTTACTTTTTACTTTATACTCAGGGATTACTCCTGGCAGTGCTCAGGGACCAAATGAGGTTTATGGGAAAGTGTAAGACCAGTCATGTGCTA
Organism: Crocidura indochinensis; assembly: GCA_004027635.1. NCBI lineage: Eukaryota > Metazoa > Chordata > Mammalia > Eulipotyphla > Soricidae > Crocidura > Crocidura indochinensis. The sequence goes on from PVKC010012544.1 coordinate 5,997, forward strand.
GACAAGTGTCCTACCCACTCTACTGTAACTCCTTCCCACATTTATCTTCAACTCATTTTCACCTTTGTAGATAAGGTGTTCTTTTCCTTTATGAGGCCAATTTTTCATCCTTGACTCCATTTCCTCCAGCACCTACTGGGTCTACTTTCTGTCAGGTATCCCCCTTTTTATTATCTATAATTTCTTCTCTCTCTCTCTCTCTCTCTCTCTCTCTCTCTCTCTCTCTCACTCACTCACTATGACTATGTAAGACTTTAGGAGGTTTGCCTTGCATGTGGTAGGCCCAGGTTTGATCCCTAGCACTCCATATTATTTCCTGAGCAGGCTAGACTTGAACTCTTTGAATCCTGAGTTCAGAACCAATAATATTCCCTAAGCCCCACTAGGAGTGACCCGTGAGCACCAGAGCCAGGAGTGAGGCTTAAGCACCACTGAATGTGACCCCAAATCAAAAAGGAAAAAAAAAAAAACTTTAGTGTTCAGAAAGGAGAAATTTATACTTCAAGTATATAAATATTATTCAATTAATTTATTCTTTAAGTGTTCTAAAAGAATATTTTTCCTCATCATACCCTTTATTTCTCAAATTGCTTTGGTTCTTGATATGTTGGGATGTGTCTTCTACCATGTAAATACTGACAGTTTTCTCCCTCATATTTCATTGCTAAAACCAATGGACATTTCCTTAGTACACATCTTAGAGCTCATTTTTTTCAATGCTTATCAATCGTTTTTATGTTTATTTATGTTTGGGGGTCAATAGAAGTCAAATTCAGATAATAATGACAGGTGTTTCTTGGGAATATAGTCTAGTACAAACACTGTCAGGAAGAGGGACTGTAGCAAAGATGGAAAAAAAGATATAAGGTGCTTTTGTGTACCTTATAAGTTATGGAGCATTTTCCATACATTGGAAACTTTGCCCAGGGCTTTATAGATGTAAATTAATCTAGTTTGAGGAGTGATTATATCACTTTGAAAACAAAGGACACTGAGACATATGATGGCTAAATTATTTAGCCAAGAAAATTATTCCCAAGGCAAAAATAATTATATTAGATTAAGGTAAGAAGCAAAGCCCATTTTGTGCCTTTCAATTCCATTCTCAAAGGGTGGGGCACATTGTTACTTGCAGTGACCATAGTTGCTGTATGCTAAGAGAGTATTCACTTATATGTCTGTTTCATCTTCTTCATTCCACCACTGGGAGGATAGTTAGTACCAATCAAGAATACTCTAGATAATCAATGGTATCAGACCCATTATATTTTAATTCTCTTTGAGATTCACCAAACAGCTCTCTTTTTTTTCTTTTTTTTTTTTTTTTTTTTTGGTGGGGGGTCACACCCGGCAGCGCTCAGGGGATACTGCTGACTCTATGCTCAGAAATCTCTCCTGGCTGGATGGGGTGACCACATGGGATGCGGGGATTTGAACCACCGTGCTTCTGCATATAGAGCAAACGGCCTACCTCCATGCTATCTCGCCGACCCCTCTTGTGATTTTTTTATGCCATACCCTCTCACAATATTTTTCTAAGTATTTAGTAATGTTTACATGTGTTCATATCTGTCTATATAAACAAATGTGCATATATGTTTATAGATGTATATAAAACATGCTGGAAGAAAATACTTTTCTTTTTTTATAAATAACCTTATGAAATTTATGACTTTTGTAATCAATGCTTTTTTAAGATATTAAACTTTAGATAGTTGTTTGGGTGGTAAAGGTCACCTAATGCAATGATGTAGTCTGTCAAGAGTGTATATAAGTGTAATATACTAGGAATTTAACATTGCAATATATAGCAATGAAATAAACTGTTATTTCTTTTTATTTCAAATAACCCTTTGTTTAGCATATAGCTATGAATAATTGTTTCTCAAATCTATTTTTTATTGAATTTGTGTGGTAATATTTTTTGGGTGGTCACACCTGGCAGTGCTCAAAGTTTACTCTTGTCTCTATGCTCAGAAATCGCTCCTGGTAGGCTCAGGGGACCATATGGGATGCCGGGATTCGAACCACCATCCTTCTGCATGCAAGGCAAATGCCTTACCTCCACGCTATCTCTCCAGCCTATGTGTGAAATTTTTGACTCGGGCCTGCACCTTAAATCATTCTTCAGCAAACAGACAGAACAACTTCCCTTATTTTTTACTCCACCTCTCTTTCTACCTAACTCCTTTCCTGGTCTTAGGCCCAGTTAGCATTACAGATATAAGCAGTTATTTCGAATTTCTATTGTTCAAGTGAACTAAGTAAACAATGGTATTTCTCAATCTCAAATAGTTTATATGCATTCCAAAAACTAGTTCTTGAACAATTCTCCAAATAGTAGCCATACATTTACAGTACTGTGTTTTTGTTTGTTTAGTATTTAGTATTTTCTAAATTTAAACTGTCAGACTTTAAGAAAACAACTCCAAGGTCTCTGTTAGATGTCAAGACTTCTTGGAGAGACAAAATTGCTTGAAAGATGAGGAGATAATACGTTTCAAAAAGAAGAACTGCCAGACTGGTCTCTGAGAATCATTGCAAAATTCACAGTGAAGCTGGTTGAATTAAATATAGGGTTGTCAGAACTAGGTAATGTTATTTATTTATTGTATTTATATTTTGAATAAGAATTGGGCAATTTTTTTGGTATTATTACGTCCTATGTCGTATTGGGGAATCCTAAATATGGTAACCCTGTTTGGGTAACACTTTTAGAAGAAAGGGGAAATAAGTTATTCGAGAATTGATCTCGAGAGATAGCCTACCAGTGTGAATGTCATTATGCAGTTAATATGGAGTAGAGTAAAATGAAATATGCAGGAAGACTTAAGTGATTGCAATAAAGTAGCAACATAACCATAAAAGTTACAAGGAATAATTATCAGCTGTTTAGGAAAAATGATTTTAATAGCTAAGCTTTATGAAAGAATTGCTTTAAAGAGATGATTCTAAAGTTTCCAGATGGAAGTCAGAATGGAGATGAATCTTAATAATAAGAAGAATGTGTGCTTCTGAGTTGTCTAGCTTAGGACCTTTTAACACATAGCCAATGTAGTTTCACTGCTCTATGTAGAAGAGTATGATAAAAATGGCAAAAACAATATTAACCAAATGAAATGGATAGAAAATAGCAAGTACCAGTTTTCTGTAGCTTATAGTGAATGAAAGTTCTCCTGTGTTTTCACTTTGCCCATCTGGAATGCAATCACATATAAACATTTTGTGTTGAATTTCAGGAGGTAGAGATGATGCTACTTAATAGGTTCTCACGTAGCTTTGTCCTTGTTAGGTTGTTACAGAGATGTTAAAGAATGAAATACTTTTTGATCCTCTTTCTTTCTTTTTTTTTTTTTTTGTGATTTTTGGGTAACACCTGGCAGTGCTCAGGGGTTACTCCTGGCTCCATGCTCAGAAATTGCTCCTGGAAGGCACGGGGGACCATATGGGGCACCGGGATTTGAACCGATGATCTTTTGCATGAAAGGCAAACGCCTTACCTCCATGCTATCTCCCGGGCCCCACTGATCCTCTTTCTAAGTGTCTAATTTACTTCCTTCTACCTTCTTTCGTCCACTGCCTCTCTCCTTATTTCCTTGCTTCCTTCCTTCCTTTCTTCTTTCCTCCCCTTCCTCCCTCCATACATTGCTCCCCTTCCTCCTTCATGCCCTCCCTCCCTATTTTCTGCTTCCCTCCCTCCCTCTCTTTTCCTTACTTCCTTTTCTTTTTTCCTTCCTTCCTTGCCTTCTTTCCTTACTTCCTTTCATCCTTTCCTTCCTTCTTTCCTTTCTTCTTTCCTTCCTCCCCTTCCTCCTTACCTCCTTCTCTCCTCTCTCCATCCACTCATCTTTTCCTCCCTTCCTTCCTCCCTCCTTCCCTCCCTCTCTTCTTCTTCATGCCTTTCATCTTTCCTTCCTTCCTGTACTGGGGATTAAACCCAGGTTGAATGCTTGCAAAGCAATCACCTTACTGCTGTTCTATCGCACCAGTCCTGCCTACATATTTCTGATTTCTATCTAGGGATCTTCTATCCATTCTATGCCAATAGTATAAAAAAAAATCAGGGGCTTAAACTTCCAAAGGAGGATGTTATTCATTTTGCCATTGGGAAATCATAGGGACTTCATAAGTCCTGTGACCTTTCAACCAAATACAGAAAATTAAGTCATAGTTGGGCTGAAAGAATAGATTTACAGTGACTAAAGAGGCAGGAAAACTACGAAGGGGAGTGGGAGGCTTGAATTGAAGGTGAGTCCAGGGAGAAAAGAACTTGGGGGCATGGGACTGGAGCACAGAAGAGAAATAAAAACCTTAAAGGCTTAGACCAGTGGTCCTCAAACTACCGCCCACAGGCCACATATTGTATGTGTTCCCATTTTGTTTCTTCACATCAAAATAAGATATATGCAGTGTGCATAGGAATTTGTTCATAATTTTTGTTTTTACTATAGTCTGGCCCTCCAGTGGTCTGAGGGACAGTGAACTGGGCCTCTGTTTAAAAAGTTTGAGGACCCCTGGCTTAGAACTTTCAAATTTATGGTGGGAGCTCTGAAAGGATTGAAATACTTTCTGATCCTCTTTGGGTCACAAAGGGATAAATGGGGTAGAAAATAAATAGCAGAAAAACTGATGGGAAGACCCTTTAACAAGATGGTTATAACTAGAGTTTAGAGGAGGAATAGGACATGCAAAAAGGACTGGAAAGGAAATAAAGTTTTACCTCTTCAAAGAAGAAATTATAGAGAACTGGAAAGGTTGGCTTTGGGGTCTGTGAGAGGAGCACATAGATTTTATTGATGATTTGTGATGTCTGGTTTAAGGGACAATGTCCCCAGCACTTATTACTTTAAAAAAAAGAAAATTCTTTTTTTATATATTTTATTTAAACAACTTGATTACATACATGATTATGTTTAGATTTCAGCAATGTAAAGAACACCACCCATCACCAGTGCAACATTCCCATCTCCAATGGCCCAAATCTCCCTCCTCTCCACCCTTCCCCCACCAGTACTCTAGACAGGCTTTCTATTTCCCTCATACATTCTCATTGTTATGATAGTTCACAATGTAGTTATTTCTCTAACTAAACTCATCCCTGTTAGTGGTGAGCTTCATGAGGTGGGCTATAACTTCCAGCCCTTCTCTCTTTTGTGTCTGAAAATTATTATTGCAAGAATGTCTTTCATTTTTCTTAAAACCCATAAATGAGACTATTCTGCATATCTCTCTTTCTCTCTCTGACTTATTTCACTCAGCATAATAGATTCCATGTACATCCATGTATAGGAAAATTTCATGACTTCATCTCTCCTGAGAGCTGCATAATATTCCATTGTGTATATGTACCACAGTTTCTTTAGCCATTCGTCTGTTGAAGGGTCTTGGCTGTTTCCCGAGACTTGCTATGGTAAATAGTGCTACAATGAATATAGGTGTAAGGAAGGGAGTTTTGTATTGTATTTTTGTGTTCCTAGGGTATGTTCCTAGGAGTGGTATAGCTAAAAAAAAAAAAAAGAAAATTCTTATTAGGGATAACATTGAAAATAACATTGAGTGTGTGATAAGAGTATAAATATTTGCTTGATGGTAGATTCAGTGTTACCACACATTTACCTAAATCTCAACATCCCTCCTTCCAACAGTGTCTAGGACCCTTCTCTCTCACATTCATTTCAACACTGAAGGTGAAGGAGAAGTGATAGTGCTTATAAGCAAGGAGAAGATTAGTTCTTCCAATGAGGGGTGGGCTCTGGAAGACAGGTTTTTTTGGGTTTTTTTGTTTGTTTGTTTGTTTTTGTGGTTTTGGGGTCACACCCGGCAGTGCTCAGGGATTATTCCTGGCTCCATGCTCAGAAATTGCTCCGGGCAGGCAGGGGGATCATATGGGAAGCCAGGATTTGAACCGATGACCTTCTGCAGGAAAGGCCTTACCCTCCATGCTATCTCTCTGGCCCCTGGAAGACAGATTTTTATCTTGTAAATATAACTACTTTCTGGAGAGCAAGAATTGAAAAGAATCTGTTAGAGACAGCAAGTAAGTTGTCTCTAAGGTTTCTATGTTCTATTGAGCAAAGGGGGAACTGAGAAATTCTTGTTATTTGGGGTTTTATTTATTTATTTATTTATTTATGGTCCCCACCTGGCAGAGTTAGAGCTTAGCCCTGGCTCTGCATGCAATATTCACTCCTAGTAAAGCTTGTAGGTATCAGGATTGAGGTATCAGGACGGAACCTGGGGTTCACTTTAACAAGGCAAACACCACACTCACTGTGTTATTGCTCTGACTTGAGATTGGTGGATTCTGTTAACCATCTGTTCTGAGTATTAGTATATAGCAATTCTAAATGCCTCATTTTTTTATTCTTCAGATGGGGGCATAAACTGTTCCTCTATCTGACCAGTAATAAGTATTCGTATGATTAAACCCTCAGTTATCAGGTTTAGAATAGTGTCACTGCAGAGAACGGGCTAGAAAAAAACACTAGTCATTAGACACCAACCCCTTCTGACACTGGCCAACTTTTGAAACTGATACTGATTTTAGAGTGTTCTTTTCAATCTAAGCACAGGAAATTTTTTGAGTGATCAAATTTTCTGAAGCAAGATTATCATAGAGGTCTTGAAATTTGTCTTCCCTTTTGTCCATTTAAAAATGTTTGTGTTTCCATACTTTAGAGTATCAAAATAAATGTAATCTAATGTAACTAATAAATTTAAAAAATAAGTTTAGTGGTTTATGATTATTTTTTTGTTGGGTCCACACCGAAGTAGTGTTCAGGAATACTTACAATTCAGAGCCTGGGAGTCTATTCTGGCAGTTTAGTAGAAATTAGGGTAAATTTAGAATAGAAGATTGAGCCCAGATCCCCTATATACACAGCATGTGCTTGTTACACTTTGTAACACAAGCTTTTTACACTTTCTCTTCAATCCCAGTGAGGTGTCATTTTTGTGAGTTAATTAATGAGCTTCAGAAAAATGAATTTTGAGCTTGAGAGAAGTCCAGTGATGAGGGCATCTGCCTTGCACATGCCTGATGGTTTCCTGAATCTGCCAGGAGTGACCCTGAGCACAGAATCAGGTGTAAGCCCTGAACATTGTTGAATGTGGCCAAAAAAACAACTGTTTTGGGGGGTTTGTTTTTGGGCCACACCCAGAGACACTCAGGGGTTACTCCTGATTTTGCGCTCAGAAATCACTCCTGGCTTGGGGAGCAAATGGGACACTGGGGGTTGAACCCAGGTTCTTCCCGAGTCAGTCGTGTACAAGGCAAACGCCCTACTTGTGCTATCACCCCAGCCAGAAACAACAAATTTTTTAATTCAAAATAGAAAAAGGGCGCATAAATAGCATAGTTAGGGGGCTTGCCTTTCATTCAGTTGACACAGATTCAAACCCCAGCACCTTATATGGTACCCTGAGCTTGCCAAGAATGATCACTGAGTGCAGAGTCTGGAATAATCACTGAACACCACCAGGTTTGGCTCCAAAACTAAAATTAAAAACCCTAATGGAAAATCATGCCTGGCATGAGGGAGATAGCTCAAATGACAAAATATAAAGCCTTGGATGTTTGAGGCTTTAAGTCAGATCCCCCACCCCAAATGTGTGATTCCCCAGAATGACTGGGGGTTGCCCAGATGGTATCATGCTTGGTGAAGGAAGCCTTTATATTAAAAAAAAAAAAAAAAGAAAAAGAAAAAGAAAAGAAAGAAAGGACCAGAGAGTTAGCATAGTGGTAAGGCGTTTGCCTTGCATACAGCTGATCCAGGACTAACAGTGGTTGCAAGCTCGTCATCCCATGTGGTCCCCCATGCCAGGAGCAATTTCTGAGCACAGAGCAAGGAGTAACTCCTGAGTACTTCCAGGTGTGACCCAAAGATACCAAAAAAAAAAGCCTTTCAAATCTTGTAGACAGCATGTATTTTGAGTTTGGATTCTATGGTTTGTCCTGTCATCTTTACTACCTGCAAAAGCACTGATTCCCCTGTATGTTTTGCTGGTATCATTGCTACCAATTTACCACACTATATTATCTGCAGCAGTTGACTTAAGAGCAAGACAGGAATTTAAGGCAAGGTGGGAATGTTGTGCCAGTCTGGTTATCAGAAAACAAAGACTAGCAGGTTTCTGTCTCTTTATTTCCATCCTCAGTTTCCCAACCTTGAAAACTGCTAACATCTTCCAAGAAGTAGAGTAAAAAAAGGAATTTTCCTGTTACAATTCTTTTTAACATTTTTTTCTAAAGGTCAAAAATTCTCTTTGTAATTAGAAACATGCTAATTACTCCCCTATGTGCCCTGTAGTTCAGAATCAATTCCATTATCTCGATAAAAAAAAATGATATAAATTCAGAAAGCAGTAGAAAGAGGACAGTTCCTAATTAAGCCTGCTCCTCCCCCAAACCTTGGTAAAACACTTTATTGGTTAAGTGCTTTGAACCTGTCAGAAACATTGTGAGGAAAGGAATCTGCACAGCCCACCTGTCTGGTTTGTCCACGGTATCTATTATGCCATCTGTCACTGGAGACGTGAGGTGGAGAGAAGCAAATTTGCAACTGGGGACTCAAAAGTTCAAAAGCAGAAGGTGTAGACTAGTTCCCACATGCTGAGTGGGGCTTGGAATCACTCTCTGTTTTCCTACCATTTCCATTGAACTGACATCAAAAACATGTGACTTGATGAAAGATTAAAAATAAATGAATAAATAAATAAATAAATAAATAAAAGCTTTGCGTTGCCCTGGTTTCTAATCGGTGGAAGGGTCCAGTAATTTAAATCAATGATTTGGGGGTCTGAGATTTCTGAATTGCCAGCTGACCCTCTTCCTCCAGTTCCTCAGGGAGGAAATGGGGTCATTGAATGAGGCTGGCAGGTGTCCCCAGGGAATGGGTGAACCCTTCGGTCTGCCACCGGGATGCATGAGTGAAGGTGCAATTAGGCACAGAGCTGGCTCCATGCAGGGGCTCCAGGTCCATAATACATTCCTGTGCTAATGTGACTTGATGTAGATGGAGTGAAGGCCCATCAGGTGTGAAAAGCCCTGCTGCTCCTGGCGTGGAGCGGCCTCCAGACGGTGATTTGGCGACGTCAATCTAGTCATGCTTGATTTGGACACTTAACGCGGTAGAGCAGGATTTCTCTACCCCCGATCAACTTCTCAATTAGCAAGCTGCCTTGTGTAACGGCCTTGTTTTGCAGTCCCTCAGGGCTGCTTCAGGGGTCATTAGGGTGAGAAAACTTGAACACAGACTCTAGCTGGAGCAGAGAAGGGAAGGGAGCCGCAGAGCTTGCCTAGGTACCAACAACCGTTTTCCAAGTTGTTTGCTTTCATGGCATTGATTCTTGGCACATTAAGAAGCTTAAGGTTCCAGTATCTTCTTTAAACTCTCCTTATCACTTTGCAGCTGACTTTTTTTTTTTTTTGGACAGGTTGAGAGCAAAAAGAGATGACTAGTAGGTTAGTAGATGATTTATGCGTGCGGATGCCCGCACAGAGAGATGTGCGCCCACAGTTAAGTATCTTTGATCTTCCCAATTCAGGGTCTCTGTGTACAAGTACCAGTTGCCACAAGATCCCAATTTTTCTCTTTTCTGTTTTCACTATGTCTAAATTATAAATTTTGATTTTAAGAACCAATACATTTCTACATGTTCTGTGTACTACCTACAGACTTTGCTTAATGATGATTTAATGGAGTTGGTGTGTTACTGGCTATTTTGATCAACATTTTCATTTATATAGATAATATCTACTAAGATGAGTTTATGTCAGAGGCATTTATGGCTAGAAGTGAAGCATATTTAATAAATATGGTTTCCCTTTCCCATGATTTGGCTATAGGGCTTGTTTTCAATTAATTTTAAACACTTTTTCATAAAATGTACCTGGAGAGGAAAGCACATAAAAACAGATGAAGTATTTAGAAAAACACACTAATTACTTAGAAAACATCTCTACTTAGTATCATTACAAGCTTCATACTTATAATTTCTTATTTTGAGAACCTAGTTTCATATCCACTTACAATTATCACAATTGAAATCTGAAACAGTCTAAAAATATTTTAGCAAGTTCTTCCTTACTGTAATATCCTTACTGCAAATTATTCTTACGAATATTCCATGAATATATATCTGGTTTTTCCCTGAGTGGTTGCCTAGATTACATACAAAATATTTATTTTATTGACATTAAGTAGAGTTTTATATAGTTAATAATATATACGTGGTTCTGAGACAATTGAACTCAGTATACTTTGAAAATTGGAAGTTGTATCTATATTAATGCCACACATCCCAAAACACACTTGATTTATGAAGGATCTGACATCCAGTTTTAGAAGTGTTTATGGAATAGTTAAAATTCTGGACACTGTGGCATAGCAATTTCTAGAAGTACTTCAAATAATAAGTCCTAAAGGTGACACAACAAAGAAAATACCTCAGCAGCTCCATCTTTTTTTAAAGAAAACATATGCATTCAAAACCAAATCTTCAAGTAAAGCGAATGCTATAAATGCATTTTTAAAATGAAAATGCATTAATTTCAGAAAATACCATATAAAAGAATAATATTTTATATATATTTAAAAATATACTGGGATGTTATAGTTTTTTATATGCTATAGTTTTTAAAAATACACAAAATTCCAAATTTAATATTTATCCAATACAATGCTATGTTCAGTATTGTGTCAAAGTATTACAATTGTAAGTATCACACTTGGATAAATTAATACTAGAAAATTATACCTTTTTCTTTTACAAAACTATTTTCTGTGTCTTCTATAATTTTATTTTTTATACTAAAAATGAACTATTAGTATTACTTAAAATATCTTTTTTTATAATTGATTCTATTTAGGTAATCCTCAGTTATATATAAAAGCAATAAAAACACCTTGTAATGAGTTGTGATACTAAAATTTTTATTTTGAATAGACACACAGTTAGGAAAAAAGTTGTGTATCTATGGATAGGGTTGCTAACAGACTATTACAAATTTGGCCTGATAGCTAAAATCATGCCCTTCAAGTTAGCTTTTACCTAAATCATCCAGTTATCCTCATCGATAAGAAAGCACTTGAGAAATTTTAAATGATACCAAAATCTATAAAGAGTTTTTATTCCAGTTTCTCCATTGAGATTTAAAAAAAAGTAAAATACAGTGATAAAGTCTGAAACCTAAAATTTACTTTGACTTTGACTATTTCTAGAGTTGCCTATTGTTTAATTTTCTATCCCACTCAGAATTCTTTTGATAAATTGCTAATTACTAATTGTTAGAGTGAGTTCCCAAATCTCCAGGAAGCAGAGTCCTAAAAAAAGTGGGGCCTAAGAATATCCTTGCTATTACCCAGACAAGGTTTTTAAGATAATATTGAGCTTATTTCCCTTTTAAAATTTCATTTTGTTTAACCATCCAGCTGTGCTCAGTGTTTACTCCTTTCCCTGCACTCAGGAATCATATTTGGTTGGAACCAGGGACCAATTGACAAGTTGGGAATCAATTCTGGTCAGCAACCTGCAAGGACAGCACTTTACCAACTGTACTATTTTTCCAACCCTATTTTGTTAAAGAATTTAAGAATAACTATTTAATATACTCTTAAAGATAAGGTACTTTTAATTACATTAGCTTTACAGAAAATACTTTTAAAAAACAGAACAAGATATGGTTTATGAATCTTGATGATCACTTATGGTGATCATTAATGATTATCTGATAATTATGGTTGGATTTCAGAGAAAGGGGATCCTCTGAAACATTTATAAATGTCCTTGGTTAAAAATGAGGACGTGGGGCCCGGGAGATAGCATGGAGGTAAGGCGTTTGCCTTTCATGCAAACGGTCATCGGTTTGAATCCCGGTGCCCCATATGGTCCCCAGTGCCTGCCAGGAGCAATTTCTGAGCATGGAGCCAGGAGTAACCCCTGAGCACTGCCGGGTGTGACCCAAAAACCACAAAATAAAATAAAATAAAATAAAAATAAATAAATAAAAATCAGGACGTATACAAATGATAACACTTTCTTATACCTCTTTTCTTTGGCAACTTTAACTGAAAAAATATATATATAGGATATATATATATTTATATATATAAATATATATATATACTGTTTCCCATATCATGATATGTGCCTTAAAAGAAAATGCTTTCTGTACAGTTTTTTCTTTAAATAAATAAGTTAAAGGCTTAATGCAATTTGAAACTAAATTTCAGGTCATAATTCTTCATATAGGCTGACACTGTTCCTCGTCAGAGCATATTTTTCTCTGAAATGAGTCATAATTAATCTTAGAAGAAATATCTGTCTGAAATGTTACTGGCTAGCTGTATGTGAATAAATAAATGTCTTACCTATTCTAGGTAAGTGATTTGTTTACTTTTTCGAAGTAATCTGGCAATTGCTGTCACTAAGTCATAATCTTTGGGTATGAGAGGTACACTTTACATCAGAACAAACGAGTTCTGCTTTGCAGCTTCCTTACGTTGTCACTTGCAGTCACTATTTCCCAGGGGAGCTTTAGTGCATCTTGGTTAGTACCTGAATGAATGAGTGGCATTGGGAAATATGGTGAAATTGACATGTGAAACTATTCAGTGACATATTTCAAACATATCAAAATAAGGCCTTTCCTGTAATTATTTCATATAACACAATGCAAAATGCCCTCCCTACCTTTCCAAAAGTGTTTCCCTACCACCTCCACCTTTATTTTCCTTGTCTGCTGAAACATTTTAGTGCTGCAAGTTCAATAATTTTGAGATGGATAGAGATATTATTTTCAAATGAAGATACCTTGCTTTCTTATTCACCTTTTTATATAGTACATTCAGAGAAAAACTATAATATAGAAAGATAAAAGAAGATAATTGTGATCCTCTAAGAAGTCTAGAAAAATATCAAAAGACTTCAATGTTGATTTTTTTAACAATCACATAAAAATTCTACCCTAAAAGATGTAATTTAAGTAGTATTATATGATATTAAGTTAAATGGCTTTTAGAAACTCATGCTAGATCAGTCACTTAAAATAGTTTGTTTTCTATTGTAAAGTTGCCTATCATATATACTAATTAGCATTTATTATACTGTGGCTAAAAACAATGCATAATTAATTTTGATCTGTAAACAACTTCCTGTGTTCTGTCAAAGGAGGCATGTATAGTAACTGAATTTTCCACAACATGTGAATTTTTCCACAACAAAACAGTCATAGATTTTACGTTTATATAATTGTGACTGGTCCTCTCCATAAAAAATTTAACTTAAGATCAAAGTATGAATGCTATAATGATTAGATTAAGTACATTGCTATCATTAAAGGCAAATCTATCCTAGATTTTTTTCATTTATGTACCTTCATTTTACTGTTTCTCTTTTCTACTTCTGATTATTTTAGTTCTTTTCATAACTGTGTCTAGGAATTTTAAAAGTCGTGTTTTAAAAATACCACAACAATAAATAGCATGCTTGACACATTTGTTTTAGCTACAGAAGATTCTTTTGAGGTCTAAGATTTTATGTTTCTGCAAAATGTTGTTACAATTGCCATATTTGCCCAGTATTATTCTCATCAAATGTTGAAGAAAAAATATTCAACTTGACTTTTCTCTGAATCACTTCTCCCAGTAGAGTTCTATGATAAACATAAATAGCAGAAACACCTGTTCATAGGCTTTGGAAATAAGTCTGATGAGAAATTGATAGTTATTTATTAAAGGTGAAATTATAATACTTAGCACTAGCATTCTGGGTGGTAAAGGAGGGACATATGGGATGCATACTGGGAACAGGGGTGGAGCGAGGACAGCACTGGTGGTGGGAATGCCCCTCATTCATTGTCACTATGTACCATAAATTATGCAGTGAAAGATTTGTAATGCACTTTGGTCACAATAAAAATTTTAAAAAAAAGGGGCCCAGGAGATAGCATGGAGGTAAGGCATTTGCCTTTCATGCAAAAGGTCATCGGTTCGAATCCCGGTGTCCCATATGGTCCCCCGTGCCTGCCAGGAGCAATTTCTGAGCATGGAGCCAGGAGTAACCCCTGAGCACTGCCGGGTGAGACCCAAAATCCAAAAAGAAAAAAAAATTTAAAAAAAGAGATTATAATACTTAAACATTTTGAAACTTTTTCTTGAGTCATATATGGAAAGAGAGAAATAATTCAAAATAACAGTGAGTAGAGCATTTGCCTTGTAAGCGACTAACCTGGGTTCGATACTTGACATCCCATATGGCCCTCTGAGCCTGCCAGGAGTGATTTCTGAGTGCAGAGCCAGGAATAACCCTGAGTACTTTTTGGGCATGGCTCTAAAACAAAATAAAACTAAAAATTTACTTGCTATATTGATAGTACAGCAACTGAGAGATTTTGTCCTAGAAAGCTTCTTCTGCCCTAATTTATCCAGACTAAAACAGAGGAGTATTAAAGAAAAAAGAAAAAAAAAAGATCAGATCTAGATATTAATGGTCAAGCTGGCATAGAAAATCTTATAACAAACCAAAAAAATATTTTGGCTAGTGGTTAAAATAGGGGTGTTTCCTACCTTTCCTGGAGGAGCTAGAATAATGGAAGGCTTATAGCCCTCCCCTTATAACTTGATTTTCTTTAGGTTATTCTGTTGACATCTTTGTGGAACAGAAACTAATGAGTTTACTTGCCGCAATGGTGAATGATTCTAAGACTGAAAAATAATATGTGGGATGTTATCATCTATTTCAGATTAAAGATGTGCTCCATATACCCACAATGTAAACGCACATTCTTTGAAGTTTGAAGTTAGAATAAAATATTTATGGCATTTACCTTTTTTTCTAAATATAGGTACAGAATACTGAGAGATTTCAAAACTGAATTTCAATTAGAAACGTCTTGTTCGCCATTTGTTTAAGTATTAAAAGTCTTGCATAATAGGGATTTAGGAAAGTTGAAGCTAAAGATCACACCAGTAAACAGAAATATACTCAAAGTCACATTTTAACTTTTTCAGCAGCCTCATATTAAAGGGACTTCCTTAAAAGTTGAAATTTGTGTTAAATTCGTGCTCTTTGGAACCAAATAGGCCTAGAATTTTGATATATAGTCAAATAACTTTAGATTGTCTTTCGCTGTATAATCTGCATTTTTAAAATGATCTGCCAAAGCGTTTGCTTTTTTATACTGAGATTTGCAATCTGGTCACACATCTTTCCATACAGTAAAGCTGCCTGGGAAATGGTCACTAGCTCCTTGTAGATAGGAGATATTATATCCAGTGAGTCAGGTGGGCAGTTGGGCTTCTAAGTGACAAGTGACAGAGAAGGAACAGTTCCGGGAAAGTTTGAAGATCTGAGTTTATGTTACCAATGATTTTACTGGTATATTTTCCTGTACTGTCTAAATTTAGTCACCTATTTTGAGTTCAACTTCCCAAATTATGGTGGATCCTGTGATTGATTAAGGCAGGAATACCTAAGTCCTTCTTGGTGTTTGACTTGGTGCTTTTGCAATGAAAAGTACCTACCTGGTCAAGTCAAGTTGTGTGAAGAAACAGATATGTCCAAAAAGTTCATCAGACGTTCTTTTGTCTAAAATGCAACACCAAGACTTACAGGTGACAGTGCTTTTACCAATAGCTTTCTTCACTTTAGCTCTCTCTGCTTTGTTCTTTGTGTTCCTTAATGTAGTCTTTGAGCATTGATCTTAAAAATTCCTAAACATGAAAAGCATTTAATTCTTTCCATTTGGGCTCAAGAGAACTGTTGATCTCTGAATGGACCCCTAACTCTTTGTTTAAATGACATGGATTTGAATATTCAGTAAATTCACCTGACCCCTTGGTTGGGTTTGAACACCCAACTTTAGCCCACCTCAGAACACTGTTCATTATTCGGGGGACAGTAGTCATTGTGCCTGTCATGAGACAATAGTAGCACTGGGGAAACTTTTTAAGATAGTCTGCAAATCCTGCTGGATGGAGCATGGGAACTCTAGATATTCAGGTTCCATGGTTCATCCCCATGTCTGTGTTTTATTTCTCAGATAACCTTGTATATGATTTATATTCAGAGTTTATAAAACATTCCTTAAACCCTGATCTTGACTCTCTCAAAGCTTTTGTTTCCCATAGGCCATACCCTCTATGTACTCCTTTATTAAGCCTTGGTTGAGAGTCCCCTCTAAGCTATAACCACTTCTCTGCTTCGGCAATGTGATCTGTCATTGACGCTCTGTTTTTTCCTGTCACTGCAGGGCTTGCCTCCCTGTGACATATTCTCTACTGCCAAGTATCTCTACACCTTCCCCTATGTATTTTCCTTCTTACTAGCTCCTTGGCTATGCGATCCTTGTGCTATTTCCCTATCAATTCTGAGTATCCTATACATATGCTCTACTTTTCTTTATGGTGCTCTCATTGTAGCACAACTTCCTGAAATTTTTAGATAGCAAGTTATGTGTTTGAATGTGACAAAATGGATTGTTGTACATGAACAATTTTTTCTGGAACTTCTACTTCATTTTTCTATGCTTACTTTACTTTTTATTTTGATGTGTTGTCTAGCTTAGGAGTGTGTGTGTGTGTGTGTGTGTGTGTGTGTGTGTGTGTGTGAATAGTCTTAATATACAGAATTATACTGTAATTCTGAATACAAGAATTATACTAAATAATAGAACATAAGAATTATACTCTAGAGAGAATATACATATAAAATATGCATAGACATTTATTTACCAAGTGGCTTTTTTGTTTTCATTTGGCTTGGTTTGTCACAGGGAATGGGACATGGCTCAGTAACTGGGTTTTATGCCTTTCATGCAGAAGGCCCCAGGTTATATCCCCAGCTCTATCTCTGGTGACTTTCAGTACCTCTGGGCTCCAAGCAATGTCACAATCAGGGCTAAGTATTGAGCCATCTGGCCCATTTAATTGAATGTTGCTGAGAATGGTCCATAGGCCCTCTGGCACTATTTAAGAACCCTACCCTGCCCCCAAGTCACAAGAGTTGAACCTGAAAATGGAGTTTATTCTAGAATATAAGTGTTTAATTGTGAAAGGGATAATCTGGGCCCTGAGAGATAGCACAGTGGTGTTTGCCTTGCAAGCAGCTGATCCAGGACCTAATGTGGTTGGTTCGAATCCCAGTGTCCCATATGGTCCCCCGTGCCTGCCAGGAGCTAAAGAAAAGAAAGGGATAATCTATAAGATTCCATATTTCAAAAGATGTATTTAATTCCTTTAAGTGTGTTTAACTTTTTCTATCTTTTATGCTTAACTTTAGAAAAATTCAATGTAGAGTTCACGTAAGTGCTTAGCATTTTTTTTCAAAATTTTCTTGGTATATTTTTAAATGTTTAGGGTTTCCTTTTGACCCCTTTGATCTCCCACAATATCTTTCTCTTTCTGACAGTGAAGCACATGCTTAGACCCAACAGGAGAGGGAGAGAACAATAGGTTTGATTCAAGGCAGCTTAGTAATGGATGAGCATTTTTATTTTATGTTCAAAGCAAAACCCCAAAAAAAGTGTATTTAAAGTGCCCTATCACCACATTTCTCAGTTTTTAAAAAGTGAACTAGAAAAGCAGATGAGATGTATAGAAACATATTTGTAATAGACAAATATAAAAAGTTACTTTTTTTGTAAAAAAAAAAA
>PVKC010012545.1:0-23428 GCA_004027635.1 Crocidura indochinensis
AAAGGAAGGGGTACCATGCATGTCACTTTATCCTTTCCAATACCCAGTTCTTATCCTAAGGATAAGTTCCAACTATCATTGTCTTAGTGGACTCTTCTCTATCCTAACTGTACTCACCACTCTTTGTGACTAGCTTTCTACCATTATCCTCTTGGTTCTATGTCTATTGCCTCTGGATATTATTACCATACTATCTTTTATTTTTTCTTATATTCCACAAAGGAGTGAGATTATTTTGTCTATCCCACTCCCTCTGATTCATTTCACTCAGAATAATCTCCATATTCATCCATCCATCCATATATAAGCAAATTTCATGACTTAACTTTTCCCGACAGCTGTGTAATATTGCATTGTGTAGATTTCTTTTCTTTTCTTTTTTGTTTTTGGGCCACACCCGGTGACACTCAGGGTTCACTCCTGGCTATGTGCTCAGAAATCACTCCTGGCTTGGGGGACCATATGGGACACCAGGGAGATTGAACCATGGTCTGTCCTAGGTCAGTCATGTGCAAGGCAAATGTCCTACCACTGCACTATCACTCCAGCCCCAATATATCAGTCTCTTTAGCCACTTATCTGATCTTGTCACTTGGGTTGCTTCCAGATTCTGGCTGTTGTGAATAATGCTGTGATGAACATAGGAATACAGAGGGTTTTTCTGTATGGTTAAAAAGTATTTGTTATAGGGGCCAGAGCAGTGGCACAAGCAATAGGGTGTTTGCCTTGCAAGTGGCTAACCTAGAACGGACTGTGGTTTGATTCCCTGGCATCCCATATGGTCCCCAAGTCAGGAGCGATTTCTGAGCACATAGCCAGGAGTAACCCCTGAGAGTCATTAGGTATGGCCTCCAAAGCAAATATATACATACATATTTGTTATATGAAAAGATAGCGTTGTGTCTGACATATGAGACTGTCCTAGCAGCAGTTATTATAGTTATTTACCTGTTAGACTTTGTGTAGTATTCCATTCAATAAGTATTTATTAAGTGCCAACTGCACCAAAGAAAAAATAATGAGGAACACACAAGAATCCTAGCACTGAAGGAACCCCTGTCTTCAATGAAGTGCTCTTCTTTTAATATGGAAAGATCACATGGCACAAAGATCAAATGATCTTTGTAGATAAAATGTAGACAAGAATTAGAATGAGAGTATGATAAAAGCTTCTGAGAAAAAGCCAAGAAAAAAAAAAGGCTTTGAAAATTCAGAGAATAGAGCGATGATTTCTGTCCAGGTCAGGGAATGCCTTGGCTTTTGAAATAGGTTTTAGCAAATGTGAACTAACAAGGTCTATACCAGCAGGTCAACAGCGGCTCAGTGAATCCCAGAGCTGGTTTGTTCTTTGTAACTGCATAGGATGCTGAGCCTGGCTTGCTTTCCATACTTTTAGAAAGCAAACTGCTAAGCACCTTGACAGTCTGCACAACAAATGCATGTCATCATAAGCAATTATTGATCAGGGAGACAAGTTTATGGTGTTTTGGGAGTAACTGAATTATATGCAGTCATGTGTTTGAATTTTAATTGTTTACCAGTTCACTGGGAGTAAAATATAGAGTAATAAAACAGATGATACCCCATTCCTTGATATCCCAGCTCTCCTTGAGCACGACCTTCTTTCAGAATTACCTTAATGACCCAGGATGAAAGACAAAGTCTTAGAGTTTTTTATGATGTTGCTCATAACACTCATGAAATGTTTCACTGTCACTGCAGATAATATAACCAGAATAAATAGCATGTAAACAAGTTTAATTACCTACGAGTTTGACTCTTCAGCAGGGCATGAAACACATCTTTAAGTTGATCACTTTTTAGTTAGAGAAACTATCAGAAGAAATGGTCCCTAAAATATTTAATGTTTCTCAAAGGATGCCAGAAAACAAATTATTCAATGATGCCACCCACCCAAAATTATCAAAATATATAGAAAAAGAAGAGACATGAAGGCTGCATGGTAACCTATTATTCATTAGAATGATGATTGTTTTGAAAAGTCATAAAGAGCAAATCACTATTATTTTTAAAGTGATACTGAGCTATATAATGGACTTCATTTAAGAGATCTTTTGTTTGAGTGACCCAGACTAGTATTTTCACTAGAAACATATATTTGAGGGCAGAGAAATAATATAGATGATGAGGCACTTGTTTTGCATAGGGATCCTGGTTTGATCCCCAGCACCCCATATAGTACCTCCTGAGCCTGCCAGGAGTAATCCCTGAGCGCACAGCCAGTATTGTCATGAATGGCATCAAGACCAATAAATTAATGAACAAAATAGAAACATACATTTTCCCCCAAAAGGAGATCATGCATTTTGCTTTTGTTTAGTTAACTTCTTATCAAACTTAAAAAAAAAAAAACAACTTTAAAACTTTGCTCTATCCTTCATGGGCAATACTACTTGTCTGATTTAAAAGTCTCAATTATAGAACTTGAGTGGCAATTGCCCTATAGAATTATAAGAGTGGGAGGGAACACAAGTGGTCATTACTCCACTCCCTTGGCCCCTAAGTGGGATTCAAAGCCATTATCACAGATAGCAAGGACATAAAGTCTATCCCTTAGATATTATAGAGAAATGTAATATCAGCAAGGAGGTAATTGAGGAATAAAAAAGCTAACTAAATCAGTGTTTGACTGCATGGTTATGGATGACAAAGACATGTCCATAGAAGGTGAAGTGGTTTCAATTAAGACACTTCAGTGAAGGAAACTAGTTACTTCTCTACATAATGCATTAAAATATAGGGTATTTGTGGTTTATTCCTTTAGAATGCTAATAGAAGTACTTTTTTAAATCTCCTAAGGAGATTAATTTTAGAAAGGAATATTTTGGATAGGTTCTGTGAGAATTAATTAAGCCCTAAGATATGCCTCAGGATTTCCAAAATCTTATACTTATTACAAATATATAAATTATTGTGCCTAAGATGTGAAATTTCTGGTTTTGTTAAATAAAAACACATAGTCACATCAATTGTTGCTTCGTGTTATTTTATTTTGTATATAATTTTTAAATAATGGGTCTATTTTAAGTTACTTATTGAGAATCAGAGTAATAGCACAGAGTTAAGGTATAGATCTTTCATGTGGCTGACCCTAGTTCAAGCCCTGATGTTGTGTATGGTCACCTGAGCACTGGCAGGAGTGACCCCTGAGCAAAAATCCAGAAGTAATCCCTAAGTATTGCTAATGTGGTCCAAATCCTTCCAGCCAAAAAAAAAAAAAAAAAGATATAGTTTTGGTTTTGGGGCCTCACCCAATGATGTTCAGGGTTTACTCTTAGCTCTGCACTCAAGAATTGTTCCTGATGGTGCTTAGAGGACCACATGGGGTGCAAGGGATTGAACCCAGGTTGGTCTCCTGCAAGACAAGTACCCTACCTGCTATACTATCTTTCCAGTCTCTTACCACCCAAATAAAAAAAAATTAAATTATTTGCTGATTAGGCAGAAGAAAATGAAATAATAATCTCCAAACTATTTAATAATATTATAAATAATAAGTAGTAGCAAAGAACTCTTACTACTTAACAAGCAATCTTCCAAGGAATATTTTACAAATGTTATTTTATTTATTGTCCACAATGAAACTTATCATGTAGATGTTATTCTAAAATTTTAATTTTCATGATGAGGACATTGAAGCACAATTTTTTAAAATTTGTCTTAGGGCACAGAGTTAAGGCAAATTGGTGGAACCTGTTCTTAAATCCATTTCTACCTATTCCAGAAAATTGTCATTCTTTAGAATATGATTAATAAAGGAATAGGCTTTACATTTAGTGAGTAATTACTTAATGAAAGGCACTTTGCTAGATTTCTATCTATTAATTTTTGAGATACAAATTATAATGCATCCTTTTTAGATTACAGATCTGTGAATTTTGATAAATGCACACAGTTGTGTAACCACCATAATAATCAAGTCATGGAAAAAAGCTACAGCACCACCCAAAATTCTCCTGTGCCCCAATCTCTTTTTCCATGCACCCCTAGTACCTGGAATCCACTGGCATATTTTCTATCTTATAAATTTACCTGTTCCATAATGTCATATAAATGGAACCACACAGTTTTCTTTGGGGGCTTTTTTTCCTCACAGCATAATGTGTATAAGTTTAATCCATGTGGCTACATGTATCAGTAATTTGTTTCATTCTATTTTATTATTGGTGATTTCTAGAGCTTTCTATGCAGTGTTTAAGGACCCAAGGGTTACATCCAGCATGCTTAGTGCTTACTTAAGTTAATGGTGTGGGAGGATCCCATAGCCATATTAGCAGTGTGAAGGCAGATGGATCATCTGGCACTTCGTATTAACCTGGGGGCTTCAACCATCCTTATCATTTGCATTTGATAAGCTCTAGCTTTAAGCGATCTCCTTGGCCACGATGCTTCATTTGGCTGCTATATAGTATTAAAATGAAGGCCTATTTCAGGACTTATCCATTACCCAATTGAGTGTTATTTGAGTTGTTTTTGACAATTATAATAACTACAAATATTTGTACATAGATAATAACTGTATTAGGTATTTGTTTATCTATATATGTTTACATCTATAAAATAATTATATATAGATATTTTGTGTGCAGTATTAAAATGTCTTTATTTGGGTGTGGGGATCCTAAGGAGTGCACAGGAGGCATGGATCCCCTCCCTCCATCAGCCAGGCCAGATTTAATGTAAGCCTTGAGGAGAAAGTAGTACTGATCAGGCCTTGTGGTGGTAGGAATTATCCAGATCGGGGCCGGGCGGTGGCGCTGGAGGTAAGGTGCCTGCCTTGCCTGCGCTAACCTAGGACGGACCACGGTTCGATCCCCCGGTTCCCCATATGGTCCCCCGTGCCAGCCAGGAGCGACTTCTGAGCGCATAGCCAGGAGTAACCCCTGAGCATCACCGGGTGTGGCCCAAAAACCAAAAAAAAAAAAAAAAAGGAATTATCCAGACCCTCTGCCTACAATTGCTCTGGGGGACCCCAAGGCCACATCCTGTGGTTCTCAGTGGATAACATAGTACAAGGAATCAAAATGGGTTGGCTACATGCAAGGCATTAACAACCCTGTACTATCTCTCTACTTCTGCATACAGCACTTTTCATATAGCTTAGATGAATACCTAGATATTGGATGAATAGCTAGAAATGGAATTTTAAATTGTAGACTAAGTACATGTTTAATTGGGATTTTAGAATACATAAAGGAAGAAAACTCTGTGGTACGAAAGCAGTATTTGAAAGCAAATGTAGGGGCCCGGGAGATAGCATGGAGGTAAGGCGTTTGCCTTTCATGCAAAAGGTCATCGATTCGAATCCTGGTGCCCCATATGGTCCCCCGTGCCTGCCAGGAGCAATTTCTGAGCATGGAGCCAGGAGTAACCAGGTTCATTTTAGTATAATTATATGCAGCATTGAATATGAAAGAAAGGGTAATTTGAATGGTGATGAAATGAATTAGCACATCTTTTATGGAGAAAAATTTGGCAACAATCAGAACGCAAATTGATTTCATTTTTATCTTCGGAAGTATCACCATATGTAGCTGAAACAAATGGCCAGAGCTGTTTATTGCAGCATTATTTCTAGTTGTGAAATGGAAACAGTATGTCTGCTCCATACTATGGAAAATAGTATGTCTGGCAATGCAAGGTAGCATTTTCAAACAAAGGGAATGATTTCTGTTATGAAAGGATGCAAAATATATTATTTAAAAGATGACATTAAATATGTATATATGTCTGCATATATCTTAGAGACATAAATATACACATATTTATGTAGAATAATGAAAGTCCACATATATATTTGTAAAGGCATGAAAAGAACTAACTACCCACACAATGATCTCTATGCAGTTAAGAGCAGGCTGAGAGGAAGGAGAAGGAGTAAGCAAAATACCAAGAAATGATATTCGCTTTTCCCATGAAAATGAAATCTATACAGATTTCTTTCAAAACCGTAAGGAGTATTTAATCAAAACATAAAGCATAATAAATTCCAATGAGACTTGGGTATTTCTAATTAACTGGTCAGTATCCCCAAGACACAGAACAAATGGAGAGTCACCCACACAAACAGCTTATTTCTTGAAAGTGGAGAGAACCTCTGATCTGACAGTGCTGCAAAGAGTCTTCCAGAAGAGGAGCTCAAAGGCAGGATGTTTGTACTTCCTTCCTGCCAGTCCCCGAATTTAACATTTTACTAGCCAGCCATCAGGATTATCCTTCTTTGAAATGACTTTGTATGAAGATACTCACAGGTTCTACCTGATTTCAATGGTAAGGAAAGCTTTCCTTGCTTTTCTTTTCCATCATTGTTTCTATAGGAAACCACTCCAGAAAACAATTAAAAATATATTTAGGCTTAGGAGACAAAGGGTCTGTGGTCATAGTGTATTGAATTGTTCTCACAAATAAAATATTACATATACCACAGGTGTTGGGACACCTTGTTTTTTTACCCAAAACATAAACATTCCCCAGCTTCCTGTTTCCTTTTCACCCATCCTTTTTGACATGTAAGAGTTCACCTAGTCTAGATTAGCTTGACAGGTACTTTTGTTCATTTCAGTCTTTCCCTCTCAGTTGGGATTTGAGTTGGTAAATAAAGAGAGGTTTGGGTTTGGTGGCCAGGAGTCCACAAGGCTAGAAGTCCCAAACTCCTTGCTTTTCTCCTTCATGACTGTCTTGGTTTATTAATTTTCACGGTGTCCCTGTTTCAGACCCGCTCACCCAGGGTTGGAAATACAGCATGTGGGGCTTTTACACATAGAGATAAAATAATCTCTGAGAATAGTATGTGTGAGGAACTATTTTTTTTTTTGGTTTTTGGGTCACACCCGGCAGTGCTCAGGGGTTACTCCTGGCTCCATGCTCAGAAATTGCTCCTGGCAGGCACGGGGGACCATATGGGGCACCGGGATTCAAACCGATGACCTTTTGCATGAAAGGCAAACGCCTTACCTCCATGCTATCTCCCGGGCCCCAGGAACTATATTTTTAATTACTAAATTATCTGCTTTAGAGTGCCAAAGGAGGGAACAGTGAGGGAGAAGAAACTGCCTCTGTGAATAAAATACTGCTCAAAACTTGCCAGAAAGTAACAATTCATTAAAGTTGCACACTTCTCTCTGTCAATTAGTTCATTTCTAGGGAGGACTGGTCCATTGCACAAGTGTAAAGAGAAAGAGGTTAAGAGTAATCTTATGGCCAGCATGTTGACAGATATCAAGTTCCAACATATATTGTTGTGCTTATAGAGTAAATATGTAGATGTATTATTTTTCAGAAAAGAAAAAAAAAATAAAATGAGAAACAAGAGAACAGAAGGAACAATTAAGTGGTCAACAGTTTGAGTTAAAAATTTTGTTTTGTTTTGTTTTGCTTTGTTTTGGGGGGGCCACACACAGTAACACTCAATGGTTACTTCTGGCTATGTGCTCAGAAATCACTTCTGGCTTGGGGGACCATATGGGATGCGGGAGATTAAACCAACGTCTGTTCTGGATCGGCCATATGCAAGGCAAACTAATGCCCTACTGCCGTACTATCACTCTGGCCCCCTTAAGTTAAAATTTTTAATCCAAGCTTCCTAATAAATAATATTTAGGTTTGTAAATGAAAAGTTAAATAAGATGGCAAAAAAATTAAAATATAAGGAAAACTATTAATATAGAGCTGTTAGCAAATAGTTCTGGAGGATATGAATATACTGCATGTGAAATTTGTAAGAGTAGTAAATTCCTTAACAAATAAAAGAAGTCCTAAAGACAGTCAATATTAAAATGTAAAATATATTAATCAGTACACGCAAAATTTCTGACTAAGAGAGCACTAAAAAAATTATATGCAGTTGACAAATATGCAGGGAAAATACAGTATAATAACCAATAAAAAGGAAAATAAAAGTGACTTCTTTTAAAATTAGAAATTTATTAAAATAAAACATTTATACTAGGGGATAAAACTGAATGGTACAGGTGGGCAGGTCCTGGGTTCAATTTCCCCCAGCAATACAACAACAAAAAAGATAATAAACATTCATTATTTTTTTATTTGTGAGAGGGTAGAAGTATCAGCATAAGGTATCATACCCAGGCCCTCAGCATCTGAGGACTTGCTTTATTTTGTGAGCTATTTCCCTATAATGTTCAATATTCTCAAAGATTTATGTACATGTTAAAACTCTCTGATATATTATTTTCAATTACTTAAAAATATTTTCAATTCGTCATTTTAAATTTGTACATGACATTAAACACAAAAATTCTCCTTGAGGGATTTATTTCAAAGAGAAAAAAATATCACTAGGGTGTACCTTCAAATGAGATTGCTGTAACTTGGTAGAGTACTGAAAATCTAAATCTTAAATACATATTTATATAAATATGTTAAGAATTAAAAACTCAATTAAAAACTGAAAGAACAGCGAATAGCAGAGCTGATCGCTTACTGTGAAAATGGAAAAGGTACAGCACAAGACAGTACTGCAACTTATTTAGTTCAGAGAAATATATACTTAAATAAACACAACTGAAAATTTCTATATAAAGTGTTAATGATGTTAATTCATATATAGAAACTGAGTGGTTTATTGGATCTGTTTTAGGTTTGTAAATGAAAAGTTAAATAAGATGGCAAAAAATTTAAAATATAAGGAAAACTATTAATATAGAGTTGTTAGCAAATAGTTCTCTAAAATTTCTATAATGAGTCACTTTTGCTCTTTTAACTGCAGTATAGAAGGAAAAAAGAACATTCTAGTGGAAATTACGTTAGGAATAAAAAAGTACAGTGTCCCAAGTGGAAAATTAAAGCAAATGTAGTAAAAATGAACCTTTCTATCTATTTTTCCTTCTCAGATTTTTTTTAGAATTTTAGTATCCAGAAAATATCTCTGATTACAATATTTAAAGGCTGGAGAACAACTTGTTCTGAAGTCTATTATTTATTACCAGCAAAGCATAATCTTATTGATGACCTGGTAAACTGTTTCCATTCACATTAAAACAGATGATGGATTAGCATTTAGTTTTCTTTTAATTACTTTTTAAAAGACATGCTTTCTCCTTCACAGCTATTTAAAATAGTTTGCATACTGATGTTGCTTTAAAAATAATTAGGAGAAACCCAATGGCACTCTTCCAGGAACTGGTTAAAACCCAGTTCTCAAAGTCTTTCATCATTTATCCCCTAGAAGTTGAATTCTTTTTTGTATGCTTGTTTGGTTGATTGGTTTTATTTTGGGGGGAGACTGGGGACCATACTTGGCAATGTTTAGGGTATACTCTGGCTCTGCACTCAGGAAATACTCCTGGCAGTCTCAGGGGACTATCTGGGATGCCAGGAATTAAACCCAGACCAACCTCATGCAAGCCAAGGGTCCTATTTGCTGTACTATCTTTCCAGCCCTGACAATAAATTCTTACTGGCATACAAAGAAGTAAGAAAGCCAGAATTTCAAACTACTTATAGTCTGTCAAGCAGTGAAAGTCTATCTGATTTTTCTAGTGGGAGATTCTGAGCTACTCCCCAGCAGTTCCCCAGCATACAAGCGCGTGCGCGCGCGCGCGCACACACACACACACACACACACACACACACACACACACACACACACACACACACACACACACACACTAGGTTATAAACTTCAGTGTATGTTACATGTCCTCTTAGGAGAGATGCAAGTTTGGGTTAGTTGCACAGAGACAAAAGTAACAAAACAATGCCAGAAAATAAATTTTGGTAACGCAGGGGGAAAAGACCTTTCAGAGATTAGCAAGTCACTTATTTCTTTAAATTTAATTTGACTATGAAGTAGTTTCAACTCATAAAATCTTTCCCTTGGGAAATGAAATGGAAACAAAACAGAGTAATTCTATTCTTTATGTTCAAAATGTACCTTTCTGAGAAGGAGAAGGTGGTGCTAAAAGTTAATAAAGAGTTATGTATAAAGCTCTATCAGTAACAGTACTGTAAACCATAGTACAAAACTTTATATTAAAAAAAAGGTGGCTGTTTGTAGAAGCAGACTGGTAAGAAACAAATGGGTGGAGGCTGGGGATGGGACATTGGTGGAGGGAAGTTGACACTGGGTAAAGTGTAGAAATATTTATGCCTGAAACCCAATCATAAATAACTTTGTAGTTTCACAATGACTAAATCAAAAAAGTACCTTTCTCCTTCAATCTACTTTTAAGTAGATTGATAAATTGGAAAAATATTTTCAATAGAATATTACTCAGCCAAAAAGCACATATGATTAGTCTGAGAAATAAAGGAACGTAATAAAATGACAGAAATAGAGAAAAAGAAGTAGCTATGAGGGAAAGATGATATGGTAGAGTACACGGATTTTTTTTTTTGTTTGTTTTTGGGTCACACCCGGCAGTGCTCAGGGGTTACTCCTGGCTCCATGCTCAGAAATTGCTCCTGGCAGGCACGGGGGGACCATATGGGGCACCGGGATTCGAACCGAAGACCTTTTGCATGAAAGACAAACACCTTACCTCCATGCTATCTCCCGGGCCCCAAGTACGGGGATTTTTATATAAGTGAAACTGTTCTCTATGATACTACAGTGACAGGCACCTGCCACACAACATCAGTTACCTCTAGAATACACAATATAAACATTTAAACAATGGACTTTACTTAATAACGATATAACAACATTGACTCATTCATTATAACAAAGGTACTACACCAAAGCAAGATCGAAGAAAGGGTAAATAAGTCAGAGAAAACTGCACACACAAAAAAGAAATATGGGAGCTAGTGTAGAGTTAAGATGTAAGCCTAGCATGCTCTGGAGCCTCCTACCACCAGGAATCACTGGCATGACAGAACCTCAGTAGGATTGTATCCTTCAATCCCCACACTGAACAGCTGCCTGGTTGCAAAACAAGGGAAAAAGAAAGATGAAATTTGACCTGAACATCAACCTTAGGTAGGTCTTAGCAGATAGCTGAAAAAATAAAGAGTATGGCCAGCAAGAGCAGAAAACTGATGGTAGAGGCAGAAAATGATTGGAATATTACTCAGAAGAGGAATTAAATTTGGAGGAGAGGGAATGACTAGGAGTTCAGAGAAATATATTTCAATAGGGTGGGGACATTAAGATTTTGGAAGATGACAGGTGGAGTTTCAAGTGGACATTGCACTGGCTTAGGAGATAGTTGAGCAGGAGAGTGATATAAGATACAACTGAAACTCATTATTCAAGGATTTTATAGCTGCAAATGTGCAAACTTGCTAAAATTTATTTATAACCCCAAATCAATATTCATATTCAGGGATATGCATAGAACAGACAAAAACCAAGATGTTACTAATTGGGAAAAGGAAATATTGGACATTCAGAAACTATAAGATAACTCTCAATACTTTTGACTCAATTTTTCTGGTAAGCCTAAAACTTCTCTTAAAAAGTCTATTAATTAAAAGTAGACATAGATATAATAAATATATATGTAAGGAGGAAAAAATTAACTTACTTCTGGTTCACGATTAGCCACTCACGAACATAGGTCTGAACACAGTCCCTGACATGAGGGTCCAGTTCAACCCTAATGGGAAAGAACATTAAACAAATACATTAATTTTTTCCTGAATAAAAGCAACAAAAACAATCCCTATCCTAATCAAAAGAATAGCATGATTTCACATCTATGCTGAATGAAAAATTCATTCAGCTCTTATTTATTCAGTTCAAGTGACTGAAGTATTCCTCAGGTAATGAATTTTTTTAATTGATGAGACAAACAAGTTGACATTTTCTTTGTGGGTTTTCTTTCTTTTCTTTATTAATTTTTAGTATTTGGGTTATACCTGGTTGTGCTCAGGGCTTACTCGGCTCTGTTCCTTAAAGGACTCTCCTGGTGGGATTGGAAGGACCATGTGGGAGGTCAGGATCTAACCCAGGTTAGCAGTGGACAAGGCAAGTGCACTACTGATCATTGACCAGATAGTACAGGGGTTAAAGGGTTTGCTTTTCAGGCAAGCTATATATAGTACTTAGTACTATATAGAGTATGTATATATATGTGTGTGTCTATATACATATATATAGTATATATATAGTACCTATATATATGGGTGTATGTGTATACACACATACATATATATATATATATATATACATATATATTACTTAGTACTATATAAAGTCTCCCAAGCACTGCCAGGAGAGATCCCAGAACAGAGTCAGGAGTAAGTTCTGAGCACAGATGTGTGTGGCCCCTAAATAAAACAACAACAAAACAAAAATGAATACTAGGTTAAAGATAATTCTCATATCAAAGTTCAAAATTTTAAAACATGCTTACACTATATTTATTGTTTATTGTTTTTAAACAAGTTTTCACAAGAATGAGACCTTACTTAATAATTAAACAGCAAAGAAATAAAATGAGTTTTTTTTTTACCATAGGCAAAAATAATGGTCATTATACTTATAAGTTACACCTGAAAAAATGAAGAGCTGAAAATGTTTTCAAAGAAACATGTGTTGTTTTCTGTGATTTTTCTGTGATTTTTAACACTAAACTAGCATTTTAAAGGAAGGTTTTTTTTTAAATGTTAGCACTAAGCACAGGATCAGATCCTCTATGTGAAAAAGAGCTACTTAAGCAAGAAAAGAAAGGATTGTAATAATGACATATCACTGCCACCCAGTCTTCTTAAGCAATGATGAAATCAAAACCTAATAGAATGAGAATATCAGAGACTATCCCACGGAAGATATGTATTATGAGTTCTGTTCTAGAGTTTTTGGGGGAAGATGGGAAGG
The DNA here is from genome assembly GCA_004027635.1 of Crocidura indochinensis. Taxonomy (NCBI): domain Eukaryota; kingdom Metazoa; phylum Chordata; class Mammalia; order Eulipotyphla; family Soricidae; genus Crocidura; species Crocidura indochinensis. Next base: position 12,806 of record PVKC010012545.1, read on the forward strand.
CTAAAAAACTAAGAGAATCCTCTGTATGTGTCTGAGTTTTGTTTTGAAAATAAATGCAAACAGAAAGTTATTCTAAACCCTCAGAGAAAGTGCAAGTAATACCATGGAAATAACCAGGAGCTTCATGTGATTGTAATTCCACATGATTGAAGATTATTCACTCGAACTTCCTCCATTATCCTCTATTTGGCAAGACCTTCTCCAATGAGAGAAACTTTGCCATACTCATCTGTGAATACCAGTGCCCAACACTAGATGCTCAATGAATCTGAACTGCATCACATATTAGAGTACATGAATTTGGATTAAGTTTGTGATTAGCCTCAATTTATTACATAGGAACCATTAAAATCCTATTGTATGAAGGCATTTCAATGATGATAATGAAAAATCTTGACAGTTGTACAAATTGGGATACTGAAGCTTTGTAAGGTCATGTGACTCACTGTTTACACACACAGATCACACACCTGCTTTACCCAAAACAAAGACTGCTTTAACTTCCTCTTCCCTTCACCCACACTTTTGAGATGTTAAGACCCACCTAGTCTTGATTAACATGAGATAGAAACTTTTGTCTGTTAACAATGCCTTTCCCTTCTCCAGGAGTGTGTACTGAGCCTGTTCAATAAAGTTTGCTAGGGAAGGTTGGTTTGGTGCGCTCTTGGTTCTTGAAGATGGAAACCCCTCCCTATTAATCTCCATATGACTTTCTTGGTATATTAATTCATAAGGGACCCTGCTTCAGACCAGTTCTCTTGGGTTTGGATTATAACAAGTGATACTTTATTCACCCTTAGTCACAGAATTGATAGCCAGGTAGTCTGGCTCCAACGTCTACACCTCCACTTACATTTTATCCTACTGCATCTGCATCTCTTTGACCAGTTTGTCCCTCCAGGGCATCTCAGAACTCCTTGTCAAACCAGTCTAAAAACCACCTATATGTAGGTGTAATACTATCTACTTTTTCTTTGCATCTTAATGGGCCTAAGTAACCTTCTTTTTAAAGGAAATCTAGTAGTATGGCATTTTCCACCCTTACTGAAAATACACATGGTAGTTACAAACCCCAACTATGTTTGTTTGTTTTGCTCTTGTATTATGAGACACACCCAGTGAGACTCAGGGCTTACTCCTGGCTCAGCACTCAGATCACTCCTGGAGGACTCGGGACTATAGGAGATACAGAGGATTGAAACTGCTTCAGCTGGGGCTGGAGAGATAGTATGACGGTAAGGCATTTGCCTTTCATGTAGAAGGACAGTGGTTCGAATCCCGGCATCCCATATGGTCCCCCAGCCTGCCAGGAGCGATTTCTGAGCGTGGAGCCAGGAGTGATCCCTGAGCGCTGCTGGGTGTGATCCAAAAACAAAACAAACAAACAAAGAAACTGGTTCAGCTGCATGAAAACAAGAGTCCTACCCACTATACTATCTATCTTTCCAGTCACCAAACACATCTAGTTTTCCAGGGGGTATAGTTGGACTGTCCTCTCTGGTGCTCAGTGATTACTCTCAAAAGTGCTCAAGGGACCATGCAGGCAGGTAGGGGATTGAACACAGACTCCTGAAAGTAAAGCCTGTACTCCAGCTTAGACATCTCCCATTAATATATTTTAAGAAAACAATTTACCCTTCCTCCGGCAAAGAGGGCTGCAAAGTCCGACATTCCTTGGGTGTGAAGACCACATCCAAATCGTCTTCAGTGAAACCACCTAGTTCCTGAGCGAGCTCCACATCCAAGTTGTTCAAGTGTGTCATGAGCAGTCCTTCAATGTCCACAGGCTCCACTGGGTCATAAAACTGAGGCTGAGGGATAGGAAAAAAGAAAAAGGAGGTTCTCACACGGTTTACAGGCAGAAGCACTAAGCATAGCGCTTTGCCTGGCTGTCCTTTCCCATGCAGTAAGTGCTTCACTCTTAGAGAACAGACATGAAGTGAAGCTGTCAGAGAGAGCAGCCGCGATATGAAAAGGAAAAGAGAGGCAGCGTGGAAAGTCAAGTTAAAACATGAGATGAGTAATTAAAATCATACCCCAAGGCAAAATTTTTTCTCGGCTTAATTGCCTCTTGCTGAGGAATCCTAAGGAGATCCAAAATAAGATCACAAGACTGCTGGATTTTTATAATTTCTTCTGCAAAAGCTCTCTGAGGCCACGTTTATTCAAATAGAGTAAAGTTGCAAATGGTGATAATTTCCCAGAAACGTTGACTAACAAAACACTTCTTCTGAGTATTCAGGTACGCAGTGTTTCTAGAACCTATATGCTAGTGCCTGAAATTACTTTGTGTATAATCACAGCCCGTAGTGAAATAAACTGGGTGGCTAAAACACTCCAAGGCCATGATTTCCAAATGCTGCTAGGCTGATGGTACAGGCTGGGAGAACCTATCCTCTGGGTTGCACTTAAAAAAACAAACTATGGACACTTGGCCTGATTTCTCTGATTCTCTGATAGTTAAATATGTTTGCTTTAAAAGAACTTGTTTTTGCTTATTTCTCATGGTTTTTTTTTTAAATTGCCATTCTTTTTTCTATTATATTTTGCCACAGTGGAAGAAGGGGATAAAAGAATTAATAGGGAGCATGAGTGATAGCACTGCAGTAGGGCGTTTGCCCAGGATGGACCCATTTCAAACCCTTGTATCTCATACGGTCAAGAGTGGTTTCTGAGTGCAGAACTAGGAGTAACTCCTAAGCATTGCTGGGTGTAGCCAAAATAACAACGACAACAATAACAACAAGTTAAAAAATAATAAGAGTAGAAGGTAATTAAATTTTTCCCCTTTAAGTGGTAAGATTAAAAGTTGACAATTAAATAAATATGTTTTCTTGCCCATGAAATGCAAAGATTTAGAAATTACTGCGTTAGGAAGGTAAGGGAATCACAGAGATCACATGAATACCATTACAATTAGTAGTATTAATACTAATATAAACAGCTTTCTGAGGTTCACACATGGCAAATTACTACTGGGTCATCAATCCAAAGAGGTAGTGTTTACATCTGCCTCCATTGGTGCTCAGAGTTTACTCTAGACTCTGTATTCAGGGGTCAACACTGCCAGCAGGACTCAAGGAACCATATGCAGTGTTGGAGATTGAATTAAAGCCAACTGTATGCAAAACAAGTGCCCTACCAACTTTACTATCATTTCAACTCCAGCAAATTAGATTCCTGATTTATATTGCCTTGATATGAAGCAAGAACAGAGTCAAAGGACAAAAATTGATTTTCTTAGCTCTGAAACCAACCATCAAACTAAAGGTAGAGCCTCTGAATTAGAGAGAAGGAACTTTTGAAAGGAAAGAGAAACAAGATTTAAGAGTGTGCATGTGACCTGTTCTCTTTCCCTCCACACTTCCCCCAAGTTCCTGGTGATGGTGGAGACAGGAAAGGCACACAGGAGAGTATAAGAACTGAGCAATCATAGTCTCAACTCCTGATCTGAGATGCTTTAAGATGGAAAAAGGACTTGGTTAATGTCGGATGCTAGCAGGGTCAAAATGGGCAGAACAAGGTACCATCCCATATGGTCAAAGAAAAAGACTGCTTTCTGGTGCAGAAATTTAAAAGCAAATTTAAAAACAAATCCGAAACTTTCCTAAAGTATTAGACTTCTTTTCAACAAATGTTATATACAAACATGTCAGGTAACCATGGTGTTCTGGTGCATATCCAGGATGTGGTTTTCCTTCAACCAGAGCCATTATGGTCTAGTTAATTTATTCCATTCCACTTTGAAACTTTTCTTAATTTTTTTTCTTCAAAATAAGACATTTCCCTTTCTAAAAAATATAGGTCACCATTTTGATCAGGTTATACACAGTATCTCATAGAAATATGACTTTGTACCTTATAGCATAGATCTCTACCCCTTTCCTCTGCTATGCTTTACCACCCTTCTGCTTTGTAGAACTCAAATACAGTTTTAGAATTTTACACTTTGATTTTCATAGAGATGCTAGAATCTGTACAGAAATATACTGGAGGCAGGCTGGATGAGGGCAGAAAGTGTTCTGGCCACTTATAAAAATAAAAGAGAAGGGGGCCCGGGAGATAGCATGGAGGTAAGGCATTTGCCTTTCATGCAAAAGGTCATCAGTTCGAATCCCGGTGCCCCATATGGTCTCCCGTGCCTGCCAGGAGCAATTTCTGAGCGTGGAGCCAGGAGTAACCCCTGAGCACTGCCGGGTATGACCCCCCCCCAAAAAATAAAAAAAAATAAAAGAGAAGATGGAAAATGTCAAGGCCACTGACAGTTTCCATGCAAGTGATTCTGTATAGAATCACAAAGGACTCTGAATGTAAAAAAAACAATAGGGCAAATTTATCAGCATGTCTGGAAAAAAACAACTAATAATTATGCATCTTCTTCATACTCAAGTTAAAATGTGGATGGGGGAGAAAGTACAAAGGTTAAGAAATATTCCTTGAAGGACCAGTGCACAGCAAGAGGATCTGGCTGCAAGGTAAATGGGAACTAGCTAGGCCTACAAGGCAGAAGAGATGGTATCAGTACACCATGAGAAGAGCACACTTCATTGTATGGCTGCACATTTCTTCCAGTTAATGAGCCCCAACACAACATCTAAGAAATACTCACACATTGAAAAGGTTACAATGGCCAAATAACACAGAACCCCACATATTTAGTGAATAGAGATGGTAGTTCTGATAAGTACCAGCCACCATTAAACCTTTTTTGATAAGACCATAGAGAGGAAATGTTGAAGATGCTCAAAGAACTCAAAGAAACCATGGAATGGACATGCAACAGATGGAAGAGGATATGAGAATAGAAATGAGAAAGCTTCAAACAGAAATGATAGAACTGAAACACATGATAAATGATATGAAAAACTCACTGGAAAGCTCACCAGCAGAGTAACAATTGGGAAGGACAGAATCCATGAACTGGAAGATAAGCTGCATAACACCTCCATACAAGAAGATGATGGAAAAGAGCCTTAAAACAAAGAGACGATGGAAAAAAACTCATAAATAAGCAAACAGATGACAATAGAACTCTGGAATAAGTCAATAGAAACAACGTAAGAATCATTGGAGTCCCATATCCAGGAAGAAAATCCCCATCAAGAACCAAAAGTCAAGGAAATCATAGATGAGAAATTCCCAGAGCTGAAGAGTATATACACCCACATTTTGGACAACCTAGAAGTACCAGCTAAAAGAGACCCAAATAAAAGGACCCCAAGGCACATCCTAGACACAATGATGAAAACCATAAATAGAGATAGAATACTGAAAGCAGCAAGATCAGAGAGTGAAACTACATACAAAGAAGCATCCTTAAGATTGAGAGTAGGGGGGCCAAGCGGTGGTGCTGGAGGTAAGGTGCCTGCCTTGCCTGCGCTAGCCTTGGACTGACCGTGGTTCGATCCCCCGGTTTCCCATATGGTCCCCCAAGCCAGGAGCAACTTCTGAGCGCATAGCCAGGAGTAACCCCCGAGCGTCACCGGGTGTGGCCCAAAAACCAAAAAAAAAAAAAAAAAAAAATTGAGAGTAGATTTATCACAAGAAACCCTTCTGGCCCAAAGGCAATAATGGGATATAGTAAAAAAACTCAATGATATAACTCACCAAGAATACTTCACCCAGTCAGACTTTCATTCAGGTTTGAAGGCAGGATACACAGACTTACAGATAAACAACAGCTCATGAACATTAGACTCAAAACTAACCTTAAAAGAAGAACTGAAAGGTCTACTTTAAGGCAAGGCAAACCCAACAAACATACCATTATTCTACAAAAAGATGACACAAAATCTCATGACAATAATCTTTCTCAACGTCAGTAGGCTACATGCTCCAATTAGGAGACACAGAATGGTAAAATGGATCAGAAAATTGAGTCCAACATTTTGCTGTCTACAAGAAACACATCTGAATATTCAAAGCAAGCACAGACCCAAAGTCAAAGGTTGAAGGACAATCCTTCAAGCAAACAACTCCCTTAAAATGACTGGAGTGGTCATACTAATATCAGATGACACAAATGTCAGGCTTAAAAAGCTTAGAACGGATAGAAATGGTCATTTTTAATAATCAAATGATGTGCACATCAGGAAGAAACCACACTCCTAAACATGTATGCACCAGATGAGGGGCTAGTACAGGTGTGATGAATAGGATTTTTACCCTCACTCAAAATGGTAAAATGCAATATGTGTTTAATATATTATTGTTAAAATTATATACTTTTGTGTGAGTGTTTGTCTGTTTTGGCAAGTCACTGCGTAGTGTGGCTCTCTGGCTCTTTGTGTCGAACTTGTTTGCCACCTCTGGGCTAGTAAAACAACTACTAGTAAACTTGAAGAAAAACATCAATAGAAATACAAAAGTATGGTAGTCTTCAAAACCACCCTGTCATCCCTGGAAGATTAACCATACTAAAGCTTAACAAAGATACAGTAGCTATGAAGGAAGAAATGGAAAAGAGTGGCTTAGTGTATATACATGGCTTTTCATTCCCAGAAAGCTAGAACAGAAATTGATTAATGAGATATACCAAAAATAATCCAAAAATATCAGTGAAAGCAAGAGTTGGTTTAAAAAAATAACAAGACTGATAAACCATTTTTCTTTCACAAAGAAAGAGATAAATTTATCAAAATTAAAAAAGGGATGTCACAACAGATACTACAGAAATTAAAGGGTAATCAGAGATTACTTGGAGAAGCTCAATGTCACAAAACAAGAAAACCTGGGAGAAATGATAAATTCTTGGACTCCTATTACATCCCAAGATTGAATCAAGATGATATGGAATACCTCAACAGACCTATCATAATTGAAATGGTAATCAAAAGGCTGCCCCAAAACAAAAGCCTAGGAAATTGGATTCACTAGTAAATACTTTCAAACCTTTAAAGAGGACCTACTGCCAATCCTTTTCAAGATCTTTCAGGAAATGGAAAAACAAACAAATGAACAAAAACAAAAAAACTCCCAAAACACTCGCAAATAGTTTCTATGGGAGCCAGAGAGATACCACAGTGGTTATGGCATTAACTTGATGCTATTGGCCTGGGTTAGTTCCTTGGCAATCCATATAATCATCCCCCAAAGCACTGTCATCAATGATCCCTGACTCCAGAGCCAGGATTAAATCCTGAGCACCAAAGGGTATGACTCAAGAACCAAAAAACATATTTTCTATAAAGGTACTATTCCTGGGACCAGAGCAATAACACAATGGTAGGGTGTTTGCCTAGCATACAGCCGATTTGAACTGACTGTGGTTCTAGTCCTGACATCCCATCTGGTCCCTTGTGCCTGCTAGGAGCAATTGATTTCTGAGTACAGAGCCAGGAGTAACCACTGAGCACAGCTGAGTGTGACCCCCCCCCACAAAAATAAAGCTACCATTACCTTGATCCAAAAGCAGAAGAGACAGCACAAACAATAGAGAATTACAGGCCAATATCTTTGATGAACACAAATGTGAAAATTCTCAACAAAATAGAATAGCAAATAGAATCCAAATAGCAAATAGAATCCAATAGCTCATCATGAAGGTCAACTAGGAATTCATCCCACAAATGCAAGGATGGTTTAACACATGTAAGTTAATCAATAGAATACACCATAAAACATAAAAGCAGATGATCATATCAATAAACGCAGAAAAAGCATTTGACAGAGTCCAGCATCCATTCACAAAAAAAAAAAAAAAATCTTGGGGCTGGAGCAATAGCACAGCAGTAGGGCATTTGCCTTGCACGGGGTTGACCTAGGACAGACTGTGGTTTGATCCCCCAGTGGCGTCCCATATGGTCCCCCAAACCAGGAGCGATTTCTGAGTGTATAGCCAGGAGTAACCCCTGAGCGTTACCAGGTCTGGCCCAAAAACCAAAACATAAAACTAAAACAAAAACAAAAAAACAGCTCCACAAGATCAGAACTGAAGGAACTTTCCTCTATACAGTCAAAGTCATTTACTACAAGCCCACATCAAACATTATACTCAATGGGGGAAACTAAAAGAGCCGTGGCACAAGTCAAAGTTGCCCCAGCTTGCCATGTCTATTCAATATAATATGGAAGTACTTGCCATACCAATTAGGCAAGAAAAAAGATATCAAGAGCATCCAGATAGGAAAGGAAGAGTGAAAAATAAGAATATCCACAAGTTGGTGAGAACTCCCCAGACATCATGTTTCTAAACCCCACACAACTGGGTCTGATGAAGCAGGGTAGCGCTAGAGAAATAATGCCAAGCCAGTGAGTTAAAGATTCACAGAGTCAGTCTGCTTTTACTTCATGGCTTCTCTCTACCATGTGCTTTCTCTGCTGAGTCCCAAGCCAACACAACTCTTTCCTTATCATACAGAACCAAATCCACCAGAGTGTGGGAAGGTCTTGTAATCCTGGGCTTTTACATATCAAAGGAAGAGGTTATAAGGAAGAGGAAGTCGGGGAAACATCTTTGTTTAGGGCTTTAGCCATGTTCACCTTAGAGAAGAGGTCAAGTTCTTACTCTTTGCAGATAGCATACTATATTCAGAAAATCCTAGACTCTACAAAAAAGCTTCCAGAAATAATATATTTGTATAGTAAACTGGAAGGCTATAAGATTAATACACAAAAATCCATGTTTTTTCTATATACAAATAATAAAAGAAAAGAAAGAGATATTAAAAAATTCATTCACAATTGCATCTCAGAAAATCAAGTACCTTAAGTACTTCCTTAACTAAAGAGGCAAAAGACCTATACAAAGAAAACCACAAAGCATTCCTTCAAGAAATAAAAGAGGGCACAAGTAAATGGAAACATATACCCTGCTCATGGATTGGGAGAATTAACATCATTAAAATGGCAATACTCGGGGCCCGGGAGATAGCATGGAGGTAAGGCGTTTGCCTTTCATGCAAAAGGTCATCGGTTCGAATCCCAGTGCCCCATATGGTCCCCTGTGCCTGCCAGGAGCAATTTCTGAGCATGGAGCCAGGAGTAACCCCTGAACACTGCCGGGTGTGACTCAAAAAGAAAACAAAACAAAAAAATGGCAATACTCCCCAAAGCATAGTTCAGATTTAATGCGATCCCTATAAGAATACCCATGAAAATTTAAAAATAAGTGGGTCAAGCAATCTTGAAATTCATATGAAACAATCAATGGCCATGAAGAGCTAAAGCAATCCTTGGGAAAAAGAAGGGAGTCAACATTTTTTTCAACTTTAAATTGTATAATAAAGTAGTAGTCATTGGAACAGTATGGTATTGGAATAAAGTCTGATCCTCAGATCAATGGGATCTGAGGGAATCAATCAATCAACTTAAATATTCTGAGACTGACCCCAGGTATACGATCAATTTATTTTTGATAAAGGGTCAAGAAATACAAAGTGGAGCAAGGAAAGCCACTTACTTCAACATGTGGTGTTGGGAAAACTGGCCAATCACATGCAGAAAAGTGAACTCAGATCTGTTTTTAATACCATGCACAAAGGTCAAATCAAAATGGATTAAAGGCCTTGATATCAAACCTGGAACCATAAGGTACACAGAGAAAAATGTAGGCAGAATACTTCATGATACTGAAGCTAAAGGTATATTTAAGGATGAAACACCACTGGGCAAGCAAGTAGAAATGAAGATAAACAAATGGGACTACATTGAACTGAGAAGCTTCTGCACCTCAAAGGGAAACAGTGACAAGGATACAAAGACTACCCATAGAATGGGAAAAATGAATTACCCAATACCTATCAGATAATGAGTTAATATCTAAGACATGCAAGGTACTGATAGAACTTTGCAAGAAAACAAACATCTAACCCCATCCAAAAATGGGAGAAGAAATGAAAAGACATTTTCTGAGAAGAAATGCATATAAACAAAAGGCACATGAAAAATATTCCACATCACTAATCATCAGAGAGATGCAAATTATCATCTCACACCACAGAGAGTGGTACACATTACAAGGAGCAAGAACAACCAGTGCTGGCACAAATGATGAAAGAAAAGGGCTCTCATTCACTGCTGAGAAATGTTGACTGATCCCATCTTTTTTTGAAAACAATAGGAATATTCCTCAAAAAACTAGAACTTGAGATTCCATATGATCCAGAAATATCACTCCTAGAAATATACTCTAGATACCCCAAAATTCCAAAGACCTCTGTATTCCTATGTTTGTTGCAGCACTATTTACAATAGCCTGAATCTGAAAATAACCCAAGAGCCAGAGAATAGATTGAATGGCTAAAGAAACTGTGGTACATCTACACAGTGAAATACTACACTGCTATTAAGAAAAATTAAGTCATGAAATTTGCTTATACATGGATACAAAGCATATTATGCTGAGTGAAATGAATTAGAGGGAGAGGGATATATATATATATATATATATATATATATATATATAATAAACTCACTCATTTGTGAGATACGAGATAAATAAAAGACAGTACGGTAATAGTATCCAGAGGACCAGTCATTGATAGGAAGCTTGCTACAAATAGTGAAGTTGTGCAGTTAAGGTAGAGAAGGATTCATTATGATAATGATAGTTGGAACCAATCACTCTAGACAAGAATTGGGTGGCGAAAGGAGGTGGTACATATGTTTCACCTTCCTTAAAAT
>PVKC010012546.1:0-23677 GCA_004027635.1 Crocidura indochinensis
AAGATGAAATCCAAATGGATGAAAGACCTTGATATCAGGCCTGAAACCATAAAATACATAGAACAACACGTAGGCAAAACACTTCAAGACATTGAGACTACAAGCATATTCAAGGAGGAAAATGCTCTCTCCAAGCAGGTGAAAACAGATATTAACAGATGGGAGTATATTAAGCTGAGAAGCTTCTGCACCTCAAAGGAAATAGCGCCCAGGATACAAGAGCCTCCCACTGAGTGGGAGAAACTATTCACCCAGTACCCATCAGATAAGGGACTAATTTCCAAAATATACAAGGCGCTGACCGAACTTTACTAGAAGAAAATCATCTAATCCCATCAAAAAATGGGGAGAAGAAATGAACAGGCACTTTGACAAGGAAGAAATAAAAATGGCCAAAAGACACATGAAAAAATGCTCCAATTCACTAATCATCAGGGAGATGCAAATCAAAACAACTATGAGGTACCAGCTATACCACTCCTAGTAATATACCCTAGGAACACAAAAATACAATACAAAAACCCCATCCTTACACCTATATTCATTGCAGCACTATTTACCATAGCAAGACTCTGGAAACAATCTAGATGCCCTTCAACAGACAAATAGCTAAAGAAACGGTGGTACATATACACAATGGAATATTATGCAGCTGTCAGAAGAGATGAAGTCATGAAATTTTCCTATACATGGATGCACATGGAATCTATCATGCTGAGTGAAATAAGTCACAGAGAGAGAGAGAGAGAGAGAGAGAGAAACGCAGAATGGCATCACTCATCTATGGGTTTTAAGAAAAATGAAAGACATTCTTGCAATAATAATAATTTTCAGACACAAAAGAGAAAAGAGCTGGAAGTTCCAGCTCACTTTATGAAGCTCACCACAAAGAGTGATGAGTTTAGTTAGAGAAATAACTACATTTTGAACTGTCCTAATAATGAGAATGCATGAGGGAAATGGATAGCCTGTCCAGAGTACAGGCGGGGGGTGGGTAGGAGGAGGGAGACTTGGTACAATGGTGATGGGAACGTTACACTGGTGATGGGTGGTGCTCTTTACATGATTGAAACCCAATCACAATTATGTATGTAATCAAGGTGTTAAAATAAAAAAAAGAAATGAAAGAAAAAAGATTTCCGCTTATTTTTAGTATACTATGCAAAAGGGAACAATATTATATTGCTGGTGCATGTGGGGGATATATATATATTATATATTATATATTATATATATGTCACTTGTTTGAGTTCTTCATGGTAGGAAATTCTAGAGGAAAAAGTCTTGCTTGGGATAAATGCTCAGGTCAAAACCAGGGCCCAGATATTGTATAGCCTGTCATTCTTATATATATGTGTCTGAGCATTTATTCCAAGCAAGACATATATATATATGTCATATATATATGTGTGTGTGCATTAAAATAAGAAAATAAAAATTAAAAGTTTAAGATAATAGGAGAAAATAAATGGGAAAGAGGAGGCTTCTTTCTTGGACCATAACCTGTGATGTTCAGGGATTACTCCTGGCTATGCAGTCAGAAAATTGCTCCTGACTCAGAGGACCATATGGGACTCCTGGTATAGAACCAAAGTCCGCCCTAGATGGCCACATGCAAGGAAAACTCCCTACAGCCGTGCATTTGTACCGGCCCTACATTTTTATATTTTAAAGAATTGCCATTCAAGTTTTCATAGAAGCTGCAACCAATTTATATTTATATTTCAATTTATATTTCAGTTACTTCAGTGTACCAAGTTTCCTTTGCTTTCATATTCTTTTCAATACTTGTTGTTTCGAGTCTTTTAACAAAGGATATTCATGACGGTATGAGGTAATATATCATTGTGTTTTGTATTTGTCTATCATTAAAATTAAGTAATATTAATGATTTCAAAATCTGTATTTCTTCTTTGGACAAATGTCTGTATGTTAATGTTTTCCAAAGTGAGTGGCATAACCCCTGGAGAGGTGGTAGAGTGGTGGTGGAGAGTAGTAATTTTGGCTGCAATGGGGGAGGAGTGCATACTGTTCTTTGTATTAAAGTATGTACCTATCCATGCTATTTCTTTGTGATTTGTTTTACAGAAAGAGGAATGCAGACAAAAGTATTTGAGCAAATCTGATTCAGAGTAGTTGCCCATTTATTGATGGGTTGCATACTTTGTGTGAGTTCTTTGTATATTTTGAAGAGAAATAAATTTACAAAATATATAAATATGTAGCTTTTCAGGTGGTTAAATATATAAATAAATATATTTATATATAAGTCTAAAACAGTGGTCCTCAAACTACAGCCCGCGGGCCACATATTGTATTTGTTCCCATTTTGTTTCTTCACATCAAAATAAGATATATACAGTGTTCATGGGAATTTGTTCGTAATTTTTGTTTTTACTATTGTCTGGCCCTCCAATGGTCCGAGGGACAGTGAACTGGGCACCTGTTTAAAAAGTTTGAGGACCTCTGGTCTAAAACAATAAATATTATTTTACAGATGTCCTATTTGCAAATATTGCTTTCTAATGGTATGTTACTTTTTTAGTTTTTTGGTATATCTTTTGCGATTTAAATCTTTAAGACTCTAAAATTATTTTTGTGTGTTATACTCAGTAGTGCTTAGGGCTTTTCTTGGTTCTGGACTTACAAGTGCTCTTGGCTTTTTTAGGGACTAGGTAATCAAACCTGGGTCTTCTGCAAGCTAAGTATGTAGCCCAGCCTATTGGGCTATTTCTCTGGGACTATAAAGGCTTTTGATAAGATGTTCAACAATTTATGCATTCTTAAATTTGTTCCCCTTTGTATTAGAGTCTCTAAATATGATGGATCTGATTTTAAAACTCTGAATAAATCACTTTGTGGTCCTTGTGGATTTTATGTTTCCTATTAATTTATTTGAGCAAAGTTTTGTGAATATAATTAATGGGAAAGATCCTTTCTTTCCATTGTTTTGTATATGATAATCTAGTTTTGCCAGTGTAATTTGTTAATGAGGACTTTTTCTAGAGTTCGTGACCTTGGCCCCTGTGCTGTAGACTCAATGTTCTTATATGTATAAATTTGTTTTCAGGCTCCCTATTTCGTTACAGTGGTCTATATATCTTTATTTTTCTTCATTACTTCACTGTTCACTGTTATATTATTAGTCTATATAGTTTGAAGTCAGGAAGTATGCTATCTCTATTTTAAATCAGAATTTAGCTATATAATGTATATATGTACACACATATTTAAATATATCTAGAGAGAATTATATCAAAGTTTTCAGTGTATAGATCTTTGACCTTTTTGTTAAGTTTCATGTTAGGTATACTATCTTTTTAGAAACAGAAATGAAATTACTTTCTGAATTACTCCTTTCTCTAAATTATTGTTTTTGTAGAAATGCAATATAATAACTTTCCTACCTATATTTAGGGTAAGTTTTTAATTGTCTAGGTAGGGGTAGCAAGAAAACATGAGAAGAAACAGGGGTCCAGTTCAAGGTAATCTGTAATTTGGTAAATTGTTGGTGTTAAGGAATGATAGAATTAGATATCCAAATCAGAGCCAACAACACAGAAGTAATGAAACCTGAACTATATCAACAAAACCCAAAAGGTACTTGTGGCAAGCTGGTTTTCAGGGGAGGGATAGAAAAGAAAACATGGAAACACTGGTAGAAAGGAGTTGACAATAGCAGTAGAATTAGTGCTGGAATATTGTATATCTAAAACCCAACTATGAATATCTTTGTAAATGACAGTGATTCAATAAATAAAAATGAAAATAATTTGTTAATCTTGATCCTGCCACTTTAAGAATATCATAATTTATATTAATTATGTGTGTGTATTTCAAGATATTCTATATATTCATGTCATTCACGAAGAGAGCTAATTTCAACTTTATAATTTTTGTTATGTGCATGTCTTCTCTTTTTGAATACTTATTCTGTATAGGAATGGCAAATTATGCGGAAATGGAGTGTTAAGGATAGACATACTTGCCCAGTTCTATATATTAACAGATTATTTTATGTTCACCATTAACATTGACAGCTATAGGTTTATTATTAATGGACTTTATTATGTTGAGATATATTTTAATCTCAATTTTATTGAACACTTTTAATAAATAGGTAGATGGTTGATAATTTTTAAGCATCATTTGATAAGACCATTTAATTTCTGCTTTGTTGTTGATGTGATGTTTTGTATTAGTTTCTTTGTAGCTGTTGAAACATTCTTGTATTCCTTGGATGAACTTCACTTTGTACAGGTAAATGAGTCTCCTTATTTGTCCTGAGATTTAATTTCAACATTTTATTGAGGTGATCTGGAGCAATAGCAAGGATGGTGTTTTCTTTGCTCACAGCCACCTCAGTTCTCTCCCTGGCATCAATATAGTCCCCAATCCACCAGGAGAGATTCCTGAGTGCAGAACCAGGAATAAACCTGAAGCAATGCTGGATGCAGTCCCCTCCTGATATATTTTTTTTTAATTTTGAGGACTCTTCATCTGCGTTTATCACACTATTTGCACTTTCCCTTTCTTGTGCTGCCCCGTGGAAATTGGAGTAATAATGGCCTACTAAAGTGTTTTTTGAAAGTATGGTCTCTGCTTTTATTTTTTGAAAGAGATAGATATTAGTAATTTTTTGGAAGCTTTATAAAAAATCTGGAGCTGTCATCTGTTTCTGGACCTTTGTCCTTTGGAAGCTATAGTTTGATTTTTGTATTTATTTGGTCCCTGTACTTTCTTTATTCATTGATCAATCTTGAACGGTGTTTTGATTCTAAATTATTCCCACTTCTTTAAGATTTATCAATTTATTTAGCAGCTTACAGTAATTTCTTTTGAATATTTGTGTTTTATAAGTACCAGTTACAACTTCAGATCTTGAATTTCTAATCATTTTAATCACCCCAATGAAGAATTTAATTTTATATCCTTAATGCCAGTTTTTATTTCATTGACAATTTATGTTGAATTTTTCTGTTTCAATCTTTATTTTCCTTCCTTTGATGGTTTTTGTTTATTCTTCCTTTTCCTATTCCTTCAGATGTTAAGTTATAAATTCGACCTTTCTTGTTCACATAGGCCTCTATGTACCATAATGAAATTCCATCAATACTGCTTTGGCTGAATGCCCTGAATTCTACAGCTAGTGTCTTTGTTTCTGTTGCTCTCCATAAAAAAAATTTAATTCTTCATTATATTTAATTCTTCATTATATTTTTTACATTACTGTTTGGGGGAGCAGGTTTTTTTTTTTTGCCAGAACTCATGATGCTCATGGCTTACCCTGGCTCTGTGCTTGGAATCACATATGCTAAGCTCAGGGGTTTATAAGCAATGTCTTCTATGGGTCACCATATACCCTCTATAAAGAGCGCCTTATATGGATGGTTCACAGAGAATATCTGCTGACTATGTGCAGACAAAAGCCCTACTATCTCGTTCAGTGCCTGCATTATAAATTTTAATTTATTTTTTGAATTTTGGGCCACATCTGGCATCTCTCAGGGGTTATTTCTGCCGCTGAGCTAAAACAATTAGTCCTGGAAGACTCAGGGGATCATCTAGGGTGCTGAGAATTGAACCTAGCTCAGCCATGTGCAAGGCAAATACAAAATCTGCTGTGTTATCACTCTAGCCCCTAATTTTAATGCCTCTTTAAACACCCTTTTTTACATTTATTTGTTTTTTTATTGTGATTGAAGTTCTTTACACAAAATTATTTACGATACATAGTGACAACGAATGAAGGATATTCCCACCATCTCTGATGTCCTCCCTACTCTCCTGTTCCCAGCATGTCTCCCATATCTTCCTCCATTATACCCCCACCCCCTGAATAGTAGTATAACTGGTCTCCACTTTACAGCTTGTTGTAGGTTGGATATTTATTCTGTTTGGTGTTCCAGTCTGGTCATTTTTTATTTACACTACATGTTTATATGACTGGTCCTGGTATCATCCTCCCCCCCTCAATATATGAGGCTGAGTGATTCAAGTTATGCTATTCTCTTGCAGATAAAAAGGTTAAGGAAAAGAGAGGAGAAAATTTTGTATCCACTACTAAAAATAAATAAATAAATAAAATTAAAAAAGAAAAAAGAAAAAATCACCGAATAATATCCACAAGAGTGAAAAAGAAAGAAAAAAGTGAAAGAAAAAAGAGAAGGAAAATAATATCAAAAAACAAACAACGAAACAAAACCAAACAAAACCAGAAAAAAATGCTGGTGTGGCAGGATTTGGTGTTACCCCACTTTTTTTTTTTTTTGTATAGACACAGTAAGTATAGGGGAAGGAAATTCCCGTGGCCTAAGAGATTCAGGGTTTCTCCACTCTTGTAGCATATTGTCATGGGAACAACCACTGACTCCATACATTCTCATTGCCATATTGCCATATCTCAGTTTTTTTTTTGTTTGTTTGTTTTTGTTTTTTTTTGTGTGGTATCAGGAACCTTTTCTCTCGGTTGTGGATGAGAAAATTAGGCCACTGTAGCAAGCAATCTTGGTATTTGCGCAGGTCCTAGGACAAGACCTAGGATACAGTCTTTAAGGTTCTAGAGGTTCTGTTCCAACATTGTTGGTGTGTTCATTTTTCTGTATCATGTGCTCCATGTTTTTTCTCGTTCCCTAAGCCAAAGTCTAGGAAACCATGGTTCCAAAGGTTCTGCTCAGTCTCTGTTGTCAGAATTGGGCCTCTGTACTAAGGAATCTTGATTTTTGTCAGAGACCTAACCTTGGTTAGGGTTTTCTTTAATGGTCTGTAGGTAAGCTCTGCCCAGTCACGGCTGTCAACGTCAGTTTTTCGCAGTTAGTGCTCTTATTTTACACAGTGTTAGGTGATGTGATAGGACCTTCCGGCCTTAGGTCAAGCTGTCATTTCCTCGCTGTCCTTGTTGTCCTATTAACACTGGCACAAGTATATCTCCCAATGGACCTTCGTTCCTGGTGTTGTTGCAGGGAGTTGTCTCAGTTCTACATCTGGGATCTGGGATTTGAGAATGAATTAACACTGTCCAATTTCATGGAGACTGAGTTGTATCCACACAACACATGTCCAGGATGGGAGGCACCCTTGTATAAAAAGTGTGAGCTCTTATCCTTAGAAGATAAGATTCTGTGTCTGAGACCATGATTTCCTCTTATCTACTGTGCCTATACAAAAACACATGGTGTTCTTTTGTATCGCTGGTGCTATTCCGGGTAAGGCTGACAGGCTACACATACAGTATCTGTGGCGTTGTCTGAGTTTTTATCCCAGGCAAGACGTTTTCTTGGTTTTTATACCAAGCAACACCAAAACCGGTGAGTATAGAGAAAATATGTATATATAATAAATAGAACATATAGATAAAACAGAGGCTAAAAAAGTAAATTGAGTGAAAAAAGGGTATTTGAAAAAAGAAAGCGATTGGGGAGGCTATCTGTATATTTAGGAATACATATCTTAAGATATGTATTTATGTATGTATTTATACATATAAAGGTATAATGCTTACACAGGGAATATAGGCCTCCCAATTAGGTCTTCTGAGATATTCTTGTGGGGAGTGAAAGCCAATGCACTTTTCCATATCACAGAGTTTGGTCTAAAGTTTAAGATATGATTCGCAGCATTTCAGAGTCCTGTCCTTGAACTGGAGGTTTTGCTGCACCTGATTTCAGTATCACGCAACAGTCCACAATATGATGGGGGTGAAAGGGGTCACAAACTTCAATCAGCAGGCTTGTTGGTTGTGGTTTCTTGCTGGGACACGAGATGGGGGATCGAGAGGGTGTCTTTCATTGAGGAGCTAGGTGGTGGTCCATTGGGGAAGGAGGTTGGTCTTGGTGCCTAATGAGTCAAGAATTGAGGGTAAAGAGGGTTAAATAAGGGGGAGAGAACAAATCCGGGTTGGGATATGGGGCAGTAGCAGAGTCTATGAATGTGGAAGGGCAATATAAAAGAGGGGCTATATACATTGTATAGATTAATTACTTAAGGCTAAGGCTCGGCAGTCAGAAGGACAACTGTATAGAAAGTAACATTCACATGGACTCTGATTTCAGAGATCTATTTGAGTGCTATCCTTTACATGTAGGGTGTTCCGTTTTATTTCATACAAATGGTCAAGATTTAGAATATTTTTGGATGATGTTAAAAAGGGTATTTGTAGCCAGGCACATGCGACCGCACGCTTTTGAACATGGTTATCAGTAGGAAAAAACACCCCTGCAGGGCGTCTGCTATGGAGGGGAGAATTTTCCTTTGGCTAGCTTTCCAGCCCAGTGCTCACACATGTCAGTGCAAGAGGGACAGAGCTCCTGGCCTGTGGGGACCAAGAGCCCAGCTCTAGCCTCTGCAGTTGTACACACCCTTTTTAATGCCCTTTATGATGAACTAATCTTTGTCTTTGTATCCTATGTGCAGAAACTCTATGAATAATATAGATATAATAGAATAATAGAGATAGTCTGTTCATGTAACATAGATAGTCACTTTTCATTTATAATCACTCTGTATCTTTTGATTTGTAATCTAAGATCACTCATATTTGAAAGGATACATTGATTTTTAGAGCTTACATTCCACAATCTAGGTCTTGTTTCTGGCTGTTTTTTATTTGTTGGTACTTTTCTCCATTTGTTTCTATAAAACTTTTCATATGAATAAGTTTCCTTGGTGATTCTATTTCTTCATTTTCCATTCTAAATCTTTCAACATTTTTGTTTTCCTGTCTTATATTTTATTTTGTGGTTACCATGGGTACTATGTAACACTTTCTATATTTAAATTGTACATATGTGCTGGTATGAACTGTTGGACTATACAGGTTCTGTTCTTTTTACATTTCTTATTGTCTATTGTTTTTATTTCATATCAATGTTTTTTCATTATGTTATTTTTACTCATTTATTACGATTTTATAATCTTTTGTTTTTTTCTTTGAAGGTGTAAGAATACCTTTAGCCATTTCTTGAATAGTTTGAAGAGCAGGTCTAGTGATGGTGAATTCTATTAGCTCTTTGAAAATATGATTATTTACCTATCATAACTGAGTGAAAATTTTGCCACAATATTGAAATTTCCACTACTCAGGTTAGCAGACAAATGCTGATTAATGTATACACAGTATTTGTGAATATATTCAATAGTGGATAACACCCCTCAGAGTGTCATGATTATATAATATCACAGAAGTACTACATATCTTTCTAAAACTATAATGTAATCGGGTGATCAATCTTTGGTATGTAGTTGACTTCTGGCTGTACATTAGTCAAAGACTTTGTTGGCAAGCATTGGTTTTACCATTTTGCCCAAACTGTCAATAGTCAAAATGATATATCCATATGTAATTAGTTATGTAAATATAATTTAGGATTTAATTAAGTAGAGAAAGAGTAATTTCAGATATATATTATTCTAGATCAGCCTTTGCTCATTCTATTTCTTCTCTTTCTCCCTTTTACACACAAACACAGATAAACAGAAGCACATATTGACTCAACTATTGATTCTAATTAGGTTAATGTGCCCTCTAATTCAAAGAAAACAAGGAATGGAGTGGTTTTGGGGCGACATCACAGCCAAAGCCCTGTTTCAGCAGTCCAGATTTGATTCCTATCCAACCTCATATGCTCAGAATGCTATATGTGGGGTATAGTCTTGGAAACCCTGGGGCAACAGAAATTGTACAATTGTAGGAACCTTCAATGCTGTGTGGTCACAAAAATAAAAGTAAGTGGCCGTCTGAGTTTTGCAGCTAAGCGTGAAAGAATCACAGCCAAGTTGGTGATCCTTAGCCACTGAAAAAAACTGACATTTTGTCTGCTTTTGGCCCATATCTAGTGATGCTCTGCCTCTATAGTTACCTCTGTCTCTACACTCAGAAATAACTCCTAGTTGTGCTTGGGGACCATAGGTGTGCTCAGGATTGAAAAGTGTAAAGTGAACACTCTACCAACTATAATATGTCTCTGGCCACACCAAACTTTTTGAGCTAGAATACTTTTACTAGACTGAAGTGGTAGATCATTGTCATTTTGATTTGAATTTCCCTAAGAATTGGTGATAATGAACACTTTTATATGTCTGATGGTCATCTTGGAGGGATTTGTCCACTCAATTGCATTTTTTAACAGGGTTGTTCATTTTGATGTGTGATGTGAAAATAATTTCTTCAAATCAGTGGAACGTATTTTTGGAACCTTAATTTCCTTTGTACTGCAGAAGCTTTTTTGTTTGATGTAGCTCCAAGTGTTTATTTTTGCTTTTGTTTCCTATGACAATGTCCATCAGCTTTTAATCAAGTATTTAAGCAATGGAAAGGATTTAAAAAAACATAAGACTTTCTAGATGCTATTTATTTCTCAAAATAACTTACATATTTTATAAGAGCTGTCTACAATTGTAATTTCCATTTAAATTTATACTCAATATCCATATAAAATAATTTGTTTCTATTTCCAGTAATTCATATAATTTCTCAAAATGCACATAATTGAGCTTCTTAAACTAAACTGAATAAATATTTCATGATAATTATAATACTTGTCTCATCCAAATAATTTTTCTATTGTTTAAAATTTCATGCTTTATGAAATAATCCCTTCCTTTGCTCTTATAATATGAGGTTCCAGGGATTGAATCCAAGTTATCTGCATGCAACACAAGCACCCGACACACTGTTCTCTCTCTTCACAACACACACCCACAGCTTTACCATGAACACATATCTTTTGCCATTTTGTCATATCCTGGTGGTACTGAATATTTATATTAGATCCTTTTTATCCCATAGATTTCCATTTGTTAAGAAATGCTTTCTATTTCACATTTTCAGTCACCATAAATATGCTCAGAACGCCAATATATGTATCTCTAAGCAAGTTCTTTTTCCTTAGCTTCTAATATGTATTGTTTGACTTTCTAAGATTTCTAATGTGTTTCATTATTTGGATGTAGAATGAACATATCTTTCATCACTGATCCAGAAATACATGGCCCTATATTATCCTTGAGGCAGAGAGAAAATATAGTGGGTAGGGCATTTGACTTGCATGTGGTCAGCCCAGCATTAATACCCACAGGCAGCTTTGGTCCACTAGGATTTGTACCTGATATAGTCACTAAGAACTGCCAGGTGTGCCCCCAAACAAAACATAACAGCAAAATCCTTACCTTTAAATTCACATTGTATTTATATTGCTAAATTATAACATCCATACCTTTAAATATTTTAGCAGAACCTCAAAGTCAAAGTTGAAACCAGAACTTTTGATCTACTTTTTCAGCACTTTTGTCATTTTCATTTCACACAAATTGGTAAATTGTTTTGCTTACTCAGTAACCCAAAGAAATTACAGATTTTATTCTCAATCTTATGTCATTCCACACCATTCATGGAAATCTGTTCAGTCATAAATTATTATTTTGACAATATTTGGGAATTATATATGTATGTATTTATAATTGATATATCAAGCTTCAACTTGTTAAAAAAACTGTTAATAATGAATAATTATAATCATGTGTGATAACATAGCCAACACTCTCCCATCTACATTAATTCAAAGTAACTTTTACAACAAAATATACATAATATTAAACTATTTGTTGGATATGTGACATTGACTATGCTAAGCTGGTCATATAAATCAGGATATGGAACAGATCACAGACACAATATGCAACATCAACCTTATAATCATCTTATAAGTAAAGTGATATCACAACATCTATACTTGAAAACTTTTCTATATGTAACTTACCATTTTATCATAATAATCATAATACTAATGCAAGAAACTATTTTATTTGGTACACTATCAAATATTTCATTAGTTTAGCTACTGGCTTCAGTTTTGCCTCCTGAAATTTACTCCTATTAAACTTCTAGAGTAAATCTTTCCAAGTAACAAATTAATCACAGTGCTTTCTGCTTCAAAGCTTTACATAACTTAATACTACTCTTGAAAAAAAATCCAATTCTTTATGTAACTGACATAATCTCTGCTGACTCTTCAATTTAATTTCTTTTTATTGACCTTTTCCTTCTACATTCAAAGTTTTGAAGTAAAGATTAAGAATCATAATCTCTTGAACTACTCAGCTTCCACTTGCATGAGATAAGCTGCCTGAAAGTCTCCCTAACTTGTCCTCCAATAGTTTGACTAATTTGTCTCAGTATTGCTGGACTGATTATGGCCCAGTATCTCAGTCTCCTGTCTATGCAATAGATGCTACATAAGCTCCCCTTATCTTGATACTGCTGCAGTTAATATGCCATACTCAAACAAGAGCATTGCAATTCCTGCATTTAAATCACCATGCCTTTTAACCAAGCTCTACTAACTACCAACCATATTTTAACCCTCTTCATCTTTTTTGGTTGGGGGATTTGGGTCACACCCAGTAGCGCTCAGGGGTTAATCCTGGCTCTATGCTCAGAAATCACTCCTAGCAAGCACGGGGGACCATATGGGATGCCGGAATTCGAACCACAAACCTTCTGCACGCAAGGCAAACACTTTAACTACATGCTATCTCTCCAGCCCCTATTCCTCTTTCCTTACACCCTCAATGACTCCCTTGTTCTAGGCATGTCACATTCTTTTGTTGGTTATAAATCAAGACCATATGTGGTGCCTCATTATTTCCCCTGTGATGAGTGAATACACTTAAGACAGCAATTATTCACAGAATCAGAAAAGTCTTAAACAATATCCTAATATTTTAAACAAAAATGTTAAGCCAATGTTTTGACTACCTGAACCTCATTATACCCCAAACGTCCAAAAACAAGAGAAATAATGAAAAAATGTGTGGTGATTTGATTATTTAATAGCTGGGTACAGCAGTCCAGGTAATCCATCAAGAATATCAGATACTTGGAGAGTGATAATACAGAGGGTAAGATGTTAAAACCTATGTTGGTTTGATTCCAATAACTATATGTCATACTCTGATAAGGCTAGGAATAGTTCCTGATTACTTCTAGAGCCTCAAACAAACCTTGAGAACCACTAAAAACAAAACAAACATATTCTTTAACATTGACCAAGGATGAGTTCAGAGCGCAATCCTTAATATGTTCACTAAATTAAGGAAATCATTCATAGAAATTCAGTAAACTTTGTAGAAAATGTATTGAATATTTAAAGAATTCATTTAAATGTAATTTTAAAGGGTCAGAGATATAGTAAAACAGCTAAGGATCATGTCTTGCATGTATCAATATAGGTAATCTCTGGAATTCTATATGCTCCCCAATACCTGCTAAGAATGATTGTTAAGTTTAGAGTCAGAAATAAACCCTGAGAAATTCTGGGTGGCCTAAAACAAAATAACTTATTTAAGAAGCTAAAATTACAATATAGGTCATTCTAGAAATCAAGGAAGGCATAAAGAGTGGCAAGAACGTTTTGTGATTCAGAAGCACCATCTTCACACAGATAAATTTGTACTAAAGGAAAGAAAAATACCAGGATAAGGTCAACAAGCTTCCAAGAAACTGAAGCTGATATAGTGGTAGTGGGGTTCTCTTTGTGCCTCAGAAGTGCCATTTTTGTACCTAGATTATTTTGCCTTGAGGGAAAGGGAAGAACCCGAACAAGGGAGGAGTTTTCCTATTACTCTAGATGGGCTCAACCCAGCCACATATTCCCCCCAACACTGAGGCAGACAGAGGGGCTGTGGGGTCATCTTTGTGAATCAAAAGTACCATTGATCAATGTACCCCAAGAAAAGCACAGCCACTCTGTTTTGCTCTTTAGATAAATATGTCTTCTAGTTAAGAAATCACACCACAATACTTAATAAAAACCTGCAGACTTGCATAGGTTACAATGCCAAAGCAATGGAAAACCTCTTCATACAGCTTGAACAAAGACATTTACTGATGATCAAGCAAGTATCAGCCAGCTATATAAACTCTCTGATGAGGACTTTAAAGAAGAATTGTTAGAGTATTCAGGGAACTCAAAGAACAATGGAAAGTATAGTCAATATGACTCAAGAGAGTATAAGATCAGAAATAAGAAAACTTCAAACTGAAATGACAGACTTGAAAAATATCATAGGCAAAATGATAAACTCACTGGAACACAGCAGTAGTAGAGTAGTAGTTGTTGAAGACTGTATCAGCAAGCTTGAATATGAGTTGCATAACACCAGGCAACAGCAGAAGATAGAAAAGATAGTTTAAATAAATATCTGATGAGAGAAATTTGGGATGAATTAAAAAAGAATCAATAAGAAACGGCAGTATCCAAAAAAGACAGGAAGAGAAGCTTCATGAAGCAGCAAGAGTCAAATAAATAATAGTTGAGAGGTTCCCAAAACTGAAGAGCACATGTGCACGCATACTGAATTCATAAAGGCTACCAGTTAAGAAGTTAAAAGAAATTCAAATAATACTACAAGATAAATTCTAATATAAATCATAAAAACATGTGTAGAAATATAATATAATCAGCAAGGTTAACAAAGGAAATTACATAGCAATGAGAGTACATCAGCTTTATAGCAGACTTACTAAAGGCAACCCTCCATACTCAAAGGAATTGATGAAATATGATAAAAATAATACAATAAAATCAATAAAAATAAATATTGTACGTGCATAGACTCACATTCAAATTAGAAGTAATGATATATAGCTTAATGTATAAGCAACAGCTGAGGAACTTATACCCACTTTAAAAACAGAACTGAAATGGGTACTTTAAGACAAGTACCACAAACAAAACTCACAAACAAATCAACTTTCTTTTATTTTATTTTTGGGGGGTACACCTGTGACACTCAGGAGTTACTTATGGCTATATGTTCAGAAATTGCTTCTGGCTTGGGGGACCATATAGGATGCCAGGGGATTGAACCGTGGTCTGTTCTGAGTCAGCAGCATGCAAAGTGATTGCCCTCCTACAGTGCTACTGCTCTGGCCCCAGCAAGCCAATTTTCTATTAAAAAAACTAAACATGATGGCACAGAATTACAGGATTCCAAAGAATTCCATAAAATTCTCTCTTAATGTCAATGGACTGGATATACCAGTTATGAGACATAAAGTAGCAAATAAATACAAAATGAATTAATGTTCTGTCTGCAAGAAACACACTGAAATAATCAGAGATAACACATACTCAAAGTCAAGGTAGGAAGACAATACTTCAAGCAAACTCTTCCCTTATAAAGGCTGGTGTGGCCATTCTAATATCAGATTACACAGACTTCAGGCTCAAATGGTTATAAAAGTGTCATTAATTAATAATAGATGTAATTGTACTTTTAAAAAATAAATCACACTCTTAAATATATAGTAGCCCAATGAGAGGTCAGAAACAACTGATAATAGAGTTGAAGATATAAAGCAATACAGTAGTATATAGAGACTTCAATAAATCACTAATACCTCTTGATAGATAAAGATGCTAAACTCATAAAGGAATTTCAGGCCTTGAAAGGAGAAATGGAAGAGAACGAGATAGTAGATGAATATATGTATTGGTTACATTCCAAAAAATCTGAATGTGCATTATTCTCCAATGTCCATGGGTCATTTTCCAAGATAGATTACATGCTTGGCTAAAAAGGACAACTCTATAAATTTCAGAGAATAGATATTATAACCACTATCTTCGCATACTATAATTCACTGAAAATAGAAGTGATTTACAAACAGAAATAGAGAATAACCCTAACACTTGGAAATTAAATACATCATTAATGAACAACAATGGGTCAGAAATGAAATCTAACAGTATATCAAAAAATTCCTGAAAACAAAAAAGGATGAGAAAATGATATATCAGAATTTATGCAGCAAAGTAAAAGCAGTTTTAAGAGGAAAGTTTAACTGTGCAAGCATTCATCAAAAAAGAAGAAAGGGCCCACATAAATAACTTGACTGTAGAGCTTAAGAAATTGGAATATAACCAGTAAAATGACTGAATGTAAGCAGGAGGAAGTAAATAATTAAATCAAGATAAGAAATGAATGAGAAATCAAAATATAACCCAAAAAATCAGTGAAAGCAAGAGTTGCATTTTTAAAATACTTCAGAACTTGATAAATCAATAGCAAGATAATTTGTAAACCAATAGCAAGAAAGAGAACAGCCTAATAACCCACTCCCCACTCCTTGCACCCATCTTTATGGCAAACCTTTTTCTTCTCTCTCAGTCTTATTTTTAAAATTTTAGATACTGTGCTTTGCAACTGTTACTGATGTACTTTATGACCCCAGGTCTTTCAAATCTTTAAAAAGGATCTACTACCTAACTTTCCCCTGAATTTCTATGAAACTGAAGACAGAAGAAACACTCCCACAGTATTTTTATAAAGTTAATATCTTCTTGATATAAAAAGCCAATAGAGACACCACAATACATAAACGTACAAATTAATATTTTAATTAACATAGATGCAGTTTATCAACAAATACAAAAATAGAATAATTCATCAAGAAGATATTACCAACAATCAAATAATGAAAGGCTGGTTTATCAAATGCAAGACAACCGACATAATCCACCATTATCACAATAAACAAAATTTACACGATATTATCAAAAATGCATAGAAAGAAGTTAACAATATCCAGTAACTATTCATGATAACTGTCAATAAGATAGAAACTGAATGAAGTTTCCTTAATATAGTCAAAATTATTTACCATGAGCTTACAGCAAACTTTATATTTAGTGGGGCAAAACTAAAAGCCTTTCCTCTAAGATCATGCAAAAGACAAATTAACCCAAATCTATTCAATATATTACTAAAAGTTCTTTCAGTAGTTACAAGGAAAGAAAAAAATTTATAAAGGCAATGGGGCAGATAGGGAGGGGGAGGGAAATGGGAACAATGCTGGCAGGAATTGGACACTTGGAAGGCATGGTTGTTGGACACTGTATGATTAAAAATCAATCATGAATTTCTTTGTAACTATCTGATGGTGATCCATTAGAAATTTATTACAAAACATAAAGTATAAAAAGAATACAGTAGAGTCAGCAGAATTAAAGAAATTGGTAAACTTAAAGACAAAGTTCCCATGATTATCAATAAAAAAGATAAGAGCAAGTCATTAAAAATGTGAGAAGCTAACATATTTCTGTTGTTTAATTTAAAATTTTATTCTTTAAAATAAAATAAATAATTTAATTGAGTTAAAAATTTTAATTCTTTTGAATAAAATATATCAATTAATTAATAAGTGTCATACTAAATTATAAATTTTATAGTTAAGATCATTTTTATCAATTTTAATCACGTGAGATCCACAGTCACCAAGTTGTTCATGATTGCATTTCAGTCACACAATGTCCAATATACATTACATCACCAGTGCACATTTCCCAGCACGAATGTCCCCATGTCCCACCCCTCTCCACATTTTCCCCTACCTTCTCCTCTTCTTGTCTCTGTATCAAACAGTTCTCTCTCTCTGTCTCTCTCTCTCTCACACACACACACACACACACACACAAACACACACACTTCCTTTTATGCAACCTTTTTTTTTTGTTAGACATGTGGTCTACAATAGCGTTACTAAAGAGCTAGCTCATTTTAGCAGCCAGTTCTTGTCCAGAGTAATAATTTCCAGTTAGAAACTAAGATATTAAAAAAACAAGAACTAATGAAATAACTTCAATCTGATAGATATTATAGAAGTAAAGGGAAGAGAAAGGGGAGAATGGTGCAAAATGATAGCTCAACTTAAACTTCTGAGGGAGACCTGTACACAGATATCGGATGAGCTAAGGATGTCAAACAAAATGAATACAAACAGGAAAAAATAAAGACAGATTTCAGTCAAAATGGCAATAAAATAGAGACAGAGTACTTAAAATGTCTAGGTAGAATCAAAGCCTTGAATATTAGGTAAGTAAAATATACATCATATGTCTCAGGTGAAACTACAAGCAAGATGGGAAAAGAGTGATACATTTATAGCACTAAATAAAGAGTCTTCAGTCCTCTACACTCCAAGGCTATTAATCACATTTGGTGGGGTGATATAAGCCTTCTCAGGCATACAGAAATTGAAGGCATTTGTTTCATACAAACTAGTATTACAATATTGCAAACTTTATATGACAAATGTCAAACACAAACAATAATAAAGTGTATGAGAAAATGACAATGAACTCATTAATTCACATTAATAATTTCATTAAACATCACTGGATAGAACTTTTCTGTAAAAAGGCCAAGACTGCAATTCTAGACTAGGAAACCAAATCTAACCTTTCACTGCATACAGGCAATAAACTTAAGCTCAGAGTGAAAGTATAGAAAATAATCTTACAAGCTAATGAGTTATTAAAATGTTAGGGATTGCCATAGATATAACAGGAAAACATCATTTCAACCAAAAGTGAATTTAATAAGACATCATGATAGATTTTTACATACCGTTCATGGTATTAGTACATCAATCCTTAACAATTCATTTTGTAATTCAAAATGAATGAATCGCCAAATGAATTGCTAGCTAGGTTTAAAAAAGAACTAACAAAACTGGAGATTTTAACCCATGACACTGTTGTTTAGACAGATCAAGAAGACATAAAATTAATAAGGAAACAAAAACTATAAATGAGGACTTGGAAGACTATGATTAGTAGAAATATTTGAATAATTGGAAGAATTTGTATTAATAGGAATATACAGGACCATCTACCCCCCAAAATTCTAGATATTGATGTTGGATACTCAAAAATTCATAAAGTTACAAAAATATAAATCACATAAAATATTTCTCAATACTATTATAATATAGAAGCTTACCATAAAAAGACAGTGAGGGGAATCTGCAATAAGACAGTGAAGGGAAACTGAACAACAAAACTTCAAAAACACAGTGAAGGGAAAATTACAAACCTAAATAAGAAAAAAACTATATAAAAATTAAAAACCACTATTCATATAGAGTAAATAAAAATTCATGGAAAGTGCTGAAAAAGAATGATAATAAAGTATAGTATCAGAGCTAAGGGACATAACAAAAATAGCTCCAAGAGTCCATATAAAATATTAAAGTACTTTAATACTGGATTACATTGACAAAGAAGGAAAACCTCAAATCAATTACCTAATCTCACAGCTTAAGAAATTAAAATGAGGGCCCGGGAGATAGCATGGAGGTAAGGCGTTTGCCTTTCATGCAAAAGGTCATCAGTTCGAATCCCGGTGCCCCATATGGTCCCCTGTGCCTGCCAGGAGCAATTTCTGAGCATGGAGCCAGGAGTAACCCCTGAGCACTGCCGGGTGTGACCCCAAAACAAAAACAAAAACAAAAATAACAAAACAAACAAAAAAACAAGAAATTAAAATGAACAACAAACTAACCTAAAATTTGGCAGAGGAAATGATATAAATTGCATCAGAAATCAATGACAAAAGCCATCAATAAAATAATACAAAGGGTCTCATAATTCCAGAAATTTCTTACTTAACAGTAAGATTAACAGACCATTAGAAAACTTCATAAACACAATTCAAATAAGTAAGATTACATAAAATTATAATAGACAACTCAGATATATCAAATATCATAGAAGTCTAGCCCAAGCAACTACACAATCTGGAAGAAATCTATAATCTTTCAAATTCATAAAACCACCCAATATTGAATCAGGAGGAAGTACAAACCCTGACTAAACAAATCACAAGTAAATAAATTGAAACTGTAATTCAAAACCTCCTGAAGAACAAACGCCCATGTCCAGACAGGATCAATACTGAATTCTACCAAAACATCAAAAAGAATTGCTGTCTATTTTCTACAAGCTCTTCCAAACCATCAAAGAAATGGAATCTTTCCAAGCATTTTCATCTTCTGTGGAGTCAGAGTTACCATAATACCAAAAGAGATATTACTGTATGGTGAAAAACATAAACATTAGAGACTACAAATCATTACTGAAGAAAACCAAAGGCACCTGGAAATGGGAAGAATTCCCATGCTAAAGTATAAGAATTAGCATTATCACAATGCACTACATATGTAATAATTATAGAGTCACTATAATTCCCACTAATAACTTGATGACATTCTTTAAAGATTTAGAACAAACTACTAAAATAAAAAATGGAATGAGAAAACTCACAAGGCTGTTCTTATTCTATAGCAGGTAGGCCACCCGCCTTGCACAGAACCAAATCAGGTTCAATTCTTGACACCCAATGTTGGTCTACCGAGCTTGCTAGGAATAATTCCCAAGCATAGAGCAAGAAGTAAGCCTGAAACATCACTGAATGTGTTACAACATCTTTAAAAATAAGAGAAAACTCTCTGAGTGGATCAAATAATAATAATAAATATAAGATAAATAAATATAAGATAAGGGTACTTGAATTGACACTGTCTTTAAAATTATCATAATTACAGCATAGAACTAAAATGATCAGTCTAATGAAATATAATACAATGACAAGAAATAAACCAAATTATTTATGGAAAGTTAATCTATAACAAAGAAGCTGAGAAAATTCAACTTGTGTTGGAAAAACTGGAAAGTCATATACAGAAACATGATATTGGATATGTATCTCCATACAAAAGTTAACTCAAAGTGTACTGGAGAACTCAACATTTAACCAGAAACCTAAAATACAGAGTAAAATATAGGAAGAACTCTCCAGGATATAGAATTCAGGCAGTTACTTCACTCTATTGGCAAAGATAACAAAAATAAATGGAAATATATAGAATAGAAAACGTTTTGCATGGCAAAGGAAACTTAGAAAGAAAAAGATACCTTCCAATTGAGAGATGATATTTGTATACAATATATAAATGGCTTATAGCCAATTTATATAAAGAAACCACAAAGCTTAGCAATAAAATATCTAATAGCCCAATTCAAAAAGCAATGAGGAGGTGTGGCCCAGCTCTGTCCAAAAGTGAGTTGTGATATTACACAATTCAATACTATGACATGATAGACATAAGATAATGCAATTTGCTGTAACTTGGATGTGAGAGGAAGAAATATTACATATTTCTACTCATCTGTTGTATGCAGACAAACAAAACTAGGGGATAGACTGTACTGAACGGTGACAAATCATTTGACTTGGATTATTAAACGAAGATTACCAGGCTGTGGGGAAAGATTTGGACAGGAAGAAAGAGAAGTAACATAAGGACAAATATGGAATGTCTTGGGCTGTGGTGATTCTGGAGATTTAGTAAATTTATTAAAAACCAGAATTTTACAAAAACAGTACTGTTGCCATGCCACCTAAGATATAATAATGATAACAGTAATAATAGCACTCTAAAAGAAAAATATATACCCTAAATAAAGAATTTTCCATAGATAAGCAATTATTGTATCTTGTTTTTTGTCAAGTCAAAATTGAAGAATTTCTTGCTCTAGTCTTCCATGCACCAAATTTGCTTCAGACTTCTATTACTTCAAAATCATAAACTCCAATGAAGCAAGTGAGCTATCATTTGCTAATACAATAAAGCTGCCTTAGGGGAATTATGGTAGGAGGCTGAAGAGAAAAAAGTGTTCACAAGAGTCATTGAAGCAGCATGGATCTTAGATATTTGTGATTTTCATCCTACTTAATAAACTTTAAACAAAGATATGAAGATATTGGTTATCATTTATATTAAGTAAGCTTGAGAATTATATGCACCAATTATATGCCTTGCAGCAGAGTGACTGCTATGATTCTGTTCTCTTAGTAATATTGATTAGCAGCACTTTGGAAAAACACAAAGCAATCAAAAACGCTCTATCAATGAAGCAGTTTATGTGAGGTGAGAAAATTATACTACTTAGGCCACTCCTTTGATAGTCAATGAAGAATTTCCTCTTTTTTTCTGCCTTTCATTGCCACTTCCTGTAAGAAGAAAAATGCATTTTAATTGTTGGAGAAAAATATTTTCCAAATAAAGTCCTTAGGATTATTTTGAAACTAAATATGATTGGAGATGAAAAAATTATTTAGAACAAATCAATGATTCTCTGCTTGTACTTCCTTTCATTAAGGTAACTATATTTTTTATTTAACAAATATTCTGATGTACTGTTGAATTAATTTCTATATTTCAGAATATTCATTTACTGTAACAAATAATTATCAAGTAACAATTTTCAATATTAATGGTTTATTTTAAAACAATTCATTGTAAATATACTATTTGAAATATATGATGTATAAATAATGTGTTTTATTAGAGAAACCATGATAATACTTCTCTTGGGGTACTTTTAAAATATTCAGAATATAAAACCAACACAAGTGCCCCCACACATGAGTGGATAATGAAACTTTGATACAACTACACAATGGAATATCATGCACCTATTAGAAAAAAATGAAGTCATGGAAATTGCTTATTTATGGATGAATATAGATAAGATTATGCTGAGTGAATTGAGTCAGGAGGGGAAGTATAGACATTGAATAATCTCATTCATGTGTGGGGCATAAGAAAAAATTTAGTATGTTATTCTTATCCAGAGACAGAAATGAGGGTCAGAAGTAAGAAGATTGGCACAAGTAGTCGTGCAGTGCAGTATGGCAGAGAATGAACCACTAAGACAATGATAATTGGAAGTGATCATGCTGGACAAAAACAGAGTGCTGTACAGAGTTACATTGATAAGCACAGTACCTCTTTACTAACAATAGTGCATACCACATTGTCTAAATGGAATAAGAAGGGAAGAGAGAGAAAGAGAGAATGAGAGAGCACTAAATTGTCCTCCCCAAACACAGGCATGGGGAGGTTGGAGGCACTGGTAGCAGGAAATAGGAATGGATTAAGGGTGAAGTACATTTTTAACACTGAAACCCAATCAAGACTGAAACCTTGTAACTACAGTTCTTAATTAAAAGGAAAATATAATTTACCATATGATTATTTAGCCATGGCATAAACAATTTTTGCAATGTCTAAGATGTATACAAAATATCTATTGTAATCTATTGTCAAAAATTTGATAACTGAAATTATAGCAAGAATCTAGTTTGTTTACATGTCAATTTCTTAGGTTCTCAAAAAAACATTATTTTCCTCCTTTGATTTTTGAGTTAGACCCAGCAATGTCCAGGTTACTACTGGCTCTGCAGTCAGGAATCACTCCTGTCAGTGCTCAGGGGCCATATGGGAATATGGGGACTGAACCTAGGAAAGCAGCATTCAAAGAAAAAAAACATACCCACTGTACTATCACTCTGACTCCTCAGAAAATCATTCTTTTTTTTGTCTCCTAAATTCCTAATACAGACCCGGCAAGGGTGTGGGTTGAGGTGTATATGGGGTGCATTTACTGTACCTCCTCTTTCTATACAGTCAGTGTGAAGAACACAGCCTGTGGTAAGAATTGGGAGGCCTTATTTTTTTTCCTTTTTTTTTTGATTTTATTTTTTTCTTTAACTATTTTTTAACACCCCCTTCATCAGTGCAAGTTCCCCACCACCAATGTCCCAAATCTCCCTCCCTCCCAACCCACCCCCACCTGTACTCCATACAGGCTCCAGTTCCCTGATTCGTGAATATGTAAGATAGTTCTCTGTGTAGTTATTTCTATAGCTGCACTCACCACTAATTATGGTGATCTTCATGAAGTGAGCTGGAAGTTCCAGCCCTCCTCCCATTATCTCTGAGGATTGGTGCAAAAATGACTTACATTTTTCTCAGAATCCATAGATGAGT
>PVKC010012547.1:0-23678 GCA_004027635.1 Crocidura indochinensis
AACATTTTTTTTTTTTTTTTTTTGGTTTTTGGGTCACACCCGGCAGTGCTCAGGGGTTACTCCTGGCTCCATGCTCAGAAATTGCTCCTGGCAGACACGGGGGACCATATGGGGCACCGGGATTCGAACCGACAACCTTTTGCATGAAAGGCAAACGCCTTACCTCCATGCTATCTCCCGGGCCCCAAAATTTTAAACTTCTTAACCAAGAGGAAAAATAGTTACTCATAAAAAGTTAGAAATTAAAATAAACAAAAGATCTTAAAAGATTAAAGCCCTTAGTGAGGATTTGCTAAGCAAGATGAAGAAATGCTGATTCTTCTAGAATTTTTCTATCAAACTCTAAAATCTTACTAAACTTCTGGAATCTGAAATCAAACACTAGTCCCTGAAATTCAGAGGACTTTCAGTGCTGTCATTTGATCTACTTGGCTTCCTTTCATTAGGACCTAAATTTTCTTGAACAACTGGGTTGCTAATGTTAAGAAAATAGTTGAACATGAACACATTTACTCCAGTTACTTTCACAGTCATTCATTTTCAAGGTTTTTCTGTATTAATAATTAAACTGAAAGGTGAGGGTGGATATGGAGAAGACAATTGGAAAAAAGTATCTAAAACTGTAAAATGGGACATAAAGTGACCATAAATCAAATATCAAATATTTAAAAAATAATTGGAATCACAGGGCCAAAAAAAAATTTTTTTTTGTTTTTGTTTTTTGGTTTTTGGGTCACACACGGCAGTGCTCAGGAGTTACTCCTGGCTCCATGCTCAGAAATTGCTCCTGGCAGGCACGGGGGACCATATGGGGCACCAGGATTCGAACCGATGACCTTTTGCATGTAAGGCAAACGCCTTACCTCCATGCTATCTCCCGGGCCCCCAGAAAAAAATTTTTAGCAGGCTCTGAGCATGCTCTGAAGAAGATTTGAGTTCAATCCTCAGAACTATATGTTCCCCTGAGCACCAACGGTGGGGAGTAGTCCTGTGTACAATGAGGTATAGCCCCAATATTTAAAAAAACACTCTGTGTATTTCCACTATGGTCTAATCAAGCTAAAAATAGCAAAAGGCAATAGAGAAATATATAAATCATGGAAACAAATCAATCTAGTCTTATTTTGTGTGGCACATATGCCACACCCAGAAATGATTTGTTTGTTACTCTTGGCTCTGCACTCTGACATTACTCCTGGAGGTGCAAGGGGGACCATATGGACACTGGAGATCAATGGGGGTTAATTGTGTACAATGCAAGTGCCCTACCCATGTACTATCTCCCCAACACTCCATTCAATTTTTTTCTTTTTTTTTTTTTTTTTGGTTTTTGGGCCACACCCAGTGACGCTCAGGGGTTACTCCTGGCTATGCGCTCAGAAGTCGCCCCTGGCCTGGGGGACCATATGGGGCACGGGGGATCGAACTGCGGTGGTCGGTCCAAGGCTAGCGCGGAAAGGCAGGCACCTTACCTCCAGCGCCACCGCCCGGCCCCCATTCAATTTTTTTCTAAATAACCCCTGGATGATTCCTCCAGAAATAAAATCAGGTAGTATAGCTGTAGATCACTTGCCTTTCATATACTGACCCAGGTTCAAGCCCCAATACAGCATAGGATTTTTCATTGCCCACTGGAAGTAAGCTCTGAGAACCTTAGGGTGTGGCTTCAAAATGAAGAAAATAAAGAGAGAGAAAATTACATTAAAAGAAAAATGAGAGGGGGCTGGAGCAGTGGCACAAGTGGTAGGGTTGTTGCCTAATTTAGAATGGACCACAGTTACATCCCCAGAGTCCCATATGATCCCCTAAACCGGGAGCGATTTTTGAGCACAGAGCCAGAAACCCCTAAGTGTCACAGGGTGTGGCCCAAAAAGCAGAGAGAGAGAGAGAGAGAGAGAGAGAGAGAGAGAGAAACAGAGAGAGAGAGAAGCAGACAATTGCAATCACATCTGCCTCCAAAAGCTTGAGTCTTTGCTTTAACCAGAAAATCTGAGAAATTCTCACAGATTCTTCCTCTACTCTTGTTTTAGGGACTTTCTAGCACTAGCTGGTCAAAGGCCACACTCAGGTTTTACTCTCTATGTTGCTGCCCTGGCATGATTCCTGGCAGTGCTGGGGGTCACCTCATACTGGCTAGGCCTGTGACATAAGCCACATCCTTGGTTCCTAAGTACCCTTTTCTTTAGCCATTAAAATCAGATTTTCATCACATCAATCTTTCCCTTGTCTTTTTGCCCTGATAATTTTACTTTGCATGTGATTCTTTTAAATCTACCAGTTCCTGTGGTGCCAGAGATTAAACCCAAGTCTGATTCATTACTGTTGAGTATTACCATTGAGCTATATCCCAGATCTTTTGACAGCCCAAATTGTTTAAGAGAGGTACATGTTTTCTTTTATTTCTTTTTATAATAATAATTTTTATTTTGACCAAAGTGGATTACATATTTTTCACAATAGTATTTTAGGTACATACTAACATTGATTGAATCAGGGGGTTCCCATCACCAAATTTGTCCTCCCTTCACCCCTGTTCCCAGCTTGCATCCCATATCCCCCTCCCTAGTATTAGAGGTCCCCTCTGTGTCTAGCTTGTTGTAGGTACATGTCTTAATGTTTTACCCTACCATTGAATTCTCTCAGAAGATTAGATATATGCTTTTGATATTTCTCTGATTTCTATGAGAGAAAAAAAAATACTTGTCTGTCAGAAGAATATGGTGGCTGGAGGAAGAAAATGGCTTGCAAACTGTTTTCTCTTATCTCATCTGGGCAGTGAGTCTTGGCCAGTCTATGAACTACCAGGAGCTTGGGGAGAGTGAGGGAAAGACCTGGAGAAAGCAACTGCCTATTTAGCCTCTTGTCCTGTTAAATGGAGCAGAGAGGACTCTCCAGAGGCCATAACATAACTTCTCATAGCTGAAATTCATCTCTCCTTAGCACCTTTCTGTTCCTGTCTATAGCAGTTACAGTCTTGAAGGAAGAACATGGAGAAAACTTGCACCTAATGAAATTTGATTTAAAGGGACATTGGCTCCTGTCTAACATTTGTGCTTACAACATAGTTTAAAACATCTATTTACTGTAGGGGGATGTCTTGCTCCTGAAAGTCTGTGGCCAACAGATGTGTTGGCCTTAGATCTAGTTAGTAGATATTTGGAAATTAATATCTACCAGGCTCTGTTTTTGAGTGTTTTGTGTGTCTTAACTTATTAATTTCTCATGAAATCTATGTGAGGCAGGTATCCATTTTCCTCCCAATTTGAAAAGCAGAAAACAGGCTATAAGCAGTTAGGTCTGTTTAAGATTCACATCCTGGAACAAGAGAGAGAGAGAGTTCAAAGGGCTGCAAGCAGATATTAAAGAGGCCTGAACTCAATTCTCAGAACTACAAGATCCTTCAAGCATTGCTCAACATTGCTGACTGTGGCTTCACAAAATAAAATGATAATGAAAAAAATGTAAATCTAATACTCATGCCCAACTTTTCATAAAACTTTTGAGAAATTGTGTTTTCTCAATTTCCTATTTTAGGAAAGAGCAAAACGAGTTTTAGAGATTAAGTTACTAGCACACACTCTCAGCTGCAAAACTCTTTGGCACAGTCTATACTATAATTTAGTATACTCCAATCTCTCCCTGCCACTCTTCCCTCTTGCTGCTGCTATCTTTTTTAATATCCTCCTAAAATAACTGGTTTCCCCCTTATTATCTTTGATGCTATGTTTTCTTTTTTTATTTTTTTATTTTAACACCTTAATTACATACATAATTGTGTTTGGGTTTCAGTCATGTAAAGATCACCACCCATCAACAGTGCAACATTCCCATCACCATTGTCCCAAATCTCCCTCCTCCCACCCACTCCCCGCCTGTACTCTGGACAGGCTCTCCATTTCCCTCATATATTCTCATTATTAGGACAGTTCAAAATGTAGTTATTTCTCTAACTAAACTCATCACTATTTGTGGTGAGCTTCATGAGGTAAGCTGGAACTTCCAGCTCTTTTCTCTTTTGTGTCTGAAAATTATTGTTATTTCAAGAATGTCTTTCATTTTTCTTAAAACCCATAGATGAGTGATACCATTCTGCGTTTTTCTCTCTCTCTCTCTGACTTATTTCACTCAGCATGAGAGATTCCATGTGATGCTATGTTTTCTTGTTGGGGAAAAAAGGTGAGGCTCCGTGAAAAAAGGTGAGGCTCCATGAAGGCTTTGCATCAATTTTCTAGAATCTTCCAGGTTAAAAAAAAGTATTAAATGTTTAAGTTTGACTCTAAGATAATTTAATTATTCTCATTCGAAGAGCCAGGAAGGCTGTCAAATATAGCATCATTAGTATGTCAAAGTAGTATCTAAAATATGAGCCACAGTACCAGCAAATTAGTCACAAGGATTGGGCGTCTTGTGTCCCTGACCTTTTAAATGGAGACTTTAGTTTAAGCAGATATTCATATACAGGGAATAGTGCCAATTCTAGGAAAGAAACTTCCAGCAAAAACAAGTTCTTCCTTCTTTCTCTGCTTTGTTGAAATATGAGACTTGAGAAAATGCAGAACATCTCTATACGGGAGGCACTGGCTCAAGAAGCCCCGCCTGCACCAAGTTTCCCACTGCTTACTATCTCTGGTGACTTTGCATAAGCTCTTAGCATTCCCACTAGGATAACTACAGAATGGTATGAGACATTATCTCAATGTCATAATTATTTCCACATGCTTGTGTAAGAGCACAATAAAAAATTCTTAGTGATAAATGATCTCGACTCTTATCACAAAGGACTAGCAAAACACCAGCCAGGTAGTACTCAGGTAACTCGATGACAGCAAATGTCCCACAGACAATAAAAGTGGCATTGCAGTGACTGGAACTCAAGACCACCAATAAAACTAAATCAGTCCAGAGACATCATACATGGGTTAAGATGCTTGAATTACAGCAGCCAATCCAGGGTTCATCCCCACAGAATGTTTGCAGAGCCCTGGCAGGAATGATCCCTAAGCACAGTCTACTGTCAGTCTAGGTACTTAGGGATGCTCAAAGGAGTTTGTGGTACAAGAGATTGAATAGGGTCTCTTGCATGCAAAACCTGAGCTCTAGCCTCTTGTGTTCTTGCTCTTTCTATTCATTTGTTTTCAGTGCTGAAGAATAAACTCAGCCTCCCCAGGCAAGGCAGGTCTCTTTCACTGAGCCACATTCCTGGGGAGGAAATTTATGATTCTTTCACTGAAAGTGCTATCATATTCTTTGGGTCTCCACTAGAATGTGAAAAAGACTGACTGGTTCCAGGAGTGGCCAGATTCCTATGAGAAGTACATTTACAGCTCTGAGGACAGAAACGCACAACGACACCTGAGCAGCTGGGCCATGCGCAACACCAACAACCACAACTCACGCATCCTCAAGAAGTCATGCCTGGGGGTGGTGGTGTGCAGTCTCAACTGCTCTACGGAGGAGGGCCGCAAAATCTACCTAAGACCTGCTATCTGTGACAAAGCCCGACAGAAGCAGCAGCGTAAGTGGTGCTCCCTGACAATGGCAAGGAAGCAACATTCATCACTCCTCCTGCCACCTTGGT
This sequence comes from Crocidura indochinensis, assembly GCA_004027635.1. Lineage (NCBI taxonomy): Eukaryota > Metazoa > Chordata > Mammalia > Eulipotyphla > Soricidae > Crocidura > Crocidura indochinensis. The sequence continues at coordinate 5,579 of PVKC010012547.1, forward strand.
CACTACTTTTCAGCACAGCAAAAACATTGGAGGATAATGGAAACCAAGGATGTTTCTATGAAGAAACAGTCCGTGGACTCCCGAGTACTTGCCCCCTAGAACAGATCTGCCACTATCAAGTTGGCCTTTGTGCAAAGTCTTTGGACCCAAAACATCACTTCTTTTTTGTATTGTTTTCAATTTTTCTGGCCGTACCTGGTGTTTCTTATAATATAGTCCTTGTTACTTTTTAATTTAAGTACCATGGTTACAAACATATTTGTAATTGAGTTTCAGTCATAAAATACACACACCCCCTTCACCAGTGCAACTTTCCCACCACATTGTCCCCCAGTTCCTACCTCCCTTCACCCTGCTGCCTGAGGGTGAAATATTTCTCTCTCTCTTGTTGTCATGATAGCTGTTAGTGTAGTTATTTCTCCAACTGCACTTTCCACTCTGTGATGAACTTGTTATCATGGGCTGGTCTTTCCAGCTCTCATCTTTATTGTCTCTGGGTGTTACTATGCTGTCTTTTATTTTTATTTTTAATAGTATCTTTAATGGGGCCGGAGCGATAGCACAGTGATAGGGCATTTGCCTTTCACACGGCCAGTGCAGGACAGACCTGGTTCAATGGCCGGTGTCCCCCAAGCCAGAAGTGATTTCTGAGCACATAGCCAGGAGTAACCCCCTAAGCATCACATGGTATGGCCCAAAAACAAAAACAAGCAAACAAACAAAAATGTATTTAAGCACCATGATTTGTAATACATTTGTAATACATGTTACCAAAAAAAAGTTACAAACTGTTATAAAAAAAAACAAAACACCCCTCTTCACCAGTGGAACCTTCCCATCACCAATGGCTCCCATATCCCTAATCTCCTATATTCCTTGTTCTGTATTCAGAAGTGATCCCTGACAGTGCTCAGGGCACTATGTTCTTTGTTTTTTCCTTTTCTTTTTCTTCTTTAATTGGAGGGATGCTATGCCTGGCAGCATGCAGGGGTTACTCCTGGCTTTGCACTCAGAAATCACTCCTGAGTGGCTAGGGGGACCATATGGTATGTCAGGGATTGAACCCATGTTGGTTGTGTATAAAGCAATTGCCCATTCCAACCAATTCCTTCTCCTCCTCCTCTTCTTCCTCCTCCTGCTTTTCCTCCTCCTCTTTTTCTTCCTCCTTCTCCTCCTCTTCTTCCTCCTGCTCCTCCTCCTTTTCTTCCTCTTCCTCCTGTTCCTCCTCCCCTTCTTCCTCGTCCTCCTTCTCCTCTTTCTCCTCCTCTTCCTCCTCCTCTTTCCTCTACCATGTTCTCCTCCTTCCTCCTCCCACTCCTCTTCCTCTTCCTCCTCCTCTATCCTCATCTCTTCCTCCTTCTTCTCTGCCTTCTCCTCCGTTTCCTCCTCCATTTCCCCCTTCTCTTTTTCTCCTTTCTCTCCTCTCTTATTTTTATCTTCTTTTTCTTCTCCTCTCCTCCTTTTTTCTTCCTCTTCTTCTTTCTTCTTCATATACTTACTCTTCTTCATCCCCTCCTCTTCCTCCATTTCCCCTCCTCCTCCTCCTTCTTATCCTCCTTTTCCTCCTCCTCTTTTCATCTCTGCTTCTCCTTCTTTTCTTTTTTCTTTTCTTCTTCTTTTTTTTTTTTGTTTTTGGGCCACACCCGGTGACGCTCTGGGGTTACTCCTGGCTATTTGCTCAGAAGTCGCTCCTGGCAGGCATGGGGGAACATATGGGGAACCGGGGGATCGAACCGTGGTCCATCCTAGGTTAGCGCAGGCACCTTACCTCCAGTGCCACCACCCGGCCCCTTTTCTTTTCTTCCTTTCCTTCCTCTTCTTTATCTTTTCCTCCTCCTCTCTTTCTGCTCCTCTTCCTACTACTCTTTTTTTTTAATATAATTTCTTTATTTAGCAACATGGTTACAAACATCCTCCTCTTCTTCCTCTTCTCCTTTCCATTTTTTTCCCACCTTCCTGGTAACTTTAGCTCTGCTGTAAGAATATAAGGGTTTATTTTCAGTAGACATTATCTATGCCTTTGTTTGGTTTCAAGAGACATTATAAGGGGTCCGGAGAGATAGCACAGCTGCGTTTGCCTTGCAAGCAGCCAATCCAGGACCAAAGGTGGTTGGTTCAAATCCCGGTGTCCCATATGGTACCCTGTGCCTGCCAGGAGCTATTTCTGAGCAGACAGCCAGGAGTAAACCCTGAGCACTGCCGGGTGTGGCCCAAAAACCAAAAAAAAAAGAGAGAGAGAGAGACATTATAAGATAAAGATAAATAACAAATCAGAACATAAAAATATTTAAAAATGTTAATAAGTTTGAGTCTGATTGAAATTTAGGAAAAAATAATTTATCAACACCTCAACTGGACTGCTTGGGAAATGGCTCATTATATGATCCCAATGAGAAATTAGAGCTGTAATACTGCAACTAAATTTGAGAGATTCAATGATTTAAGATGAGACTCAAGGCTAAAATGCCATCACTACATGCTGAAATTTTGTTATATTTTCTTCAGTCAGTCTTGTTCATTAGAACTAATTCACACATAACAAATGCCTACAGCATTCCCCTTACTCATCCAATTTAAACCTAATGTTCTTTTCTGGTCATTTGTTTCTAATACTTATTTGGAGGGGGGGTGCTAGAATCAGTCATTTATAATTCAGTGAAAATTTAGTAGCTCCCATGCATCTTTGCTCTTTCAACTTTCATGATAATCTTGGTGAGATGCTTTACTTCTTTCTCTTCTATGGAAAGCATTTCAAATATCAGGATATAAGTAGAAGTTTACTCTTCATATGTGTGAATGTGAGATGAAGGCATTGCAAGGTCCAGGTATAGTGGACAAAAATATGGAAAATGATACTCTATTTTATTCTCTTCCCTCATTTGGAAACCCAGATTAATCCCACCAGGGCTGCCTAATTATCAAGTAATGCTGCTCGGCCACACATGGCCACTGTGCTCTGCTTTTTTGTAGGAAAACGCTGTCCCAATTGTGATGGACCTCTGAAGCTAATTCCCTGTCGAGGCCATGGGGGCTTCCCAGTTACCAACTTCTGGAGGCATGATGGACACTTCATATTTTTCCAGGTTGGATTGTGTCAGAATTTAGAGAGACCCTTTTGCATTCTCTCTCTCTCTTTCTCTCTCTCTCTCTCTCTCTCTCTCTCTCTCTCTCTCTCTCTCTCTCTCTCTCTCTCTCTCCCCATCTCCCCATTTTTGGTGCTAGGGGCTTACTTCTGAATCTACAGGACTTGTTTGTGGCAGTGCTCTGGGGACCATGTGGGGTACCAGGGATCAAACCAAGGTCAGTCATGTGCAAGCCAAGCACTCTCCCTGCTGTATTATTATTGCTTTGGCCGGGGTTTACCCATTTCTATCATTAAACTCTTCACCCCATGGTTGATTTCGAGCTTACCACCTTCTTCATATCCAAACAGTTTACATAATACTTCAGTATCTAGTAATTGTCTATCAAGTTGGCCAGTCCCAACCCATTATTTTTTCCTTTGACCACACCATTAGTGCTCAGGAGCTACTCTTGGCTCTATGTTATCGGTACTGGGCCACACTGTATATGCTTCACCACATGCCAGGCATGCCCTTCAATATAGTACTAGCTCTGGTCTTTTCATAATAGTATGAATTTTGAATACTGACTCTTCCAGTTACTCCTTGGAAGGTTAATTAGTGGCCAGAACCTCTTTGTGAGTCAGTGTATGTATGGTTCTTTGAGCAGTATGCTGTTAGAATTTAAGATTTAGGATTAACTGTAAGCTAAATGTTGATGCTAGAATATGATATGCCTTTGTTTGGAAGTAACAGTGCTTTGGCTTCTTTTCTCTGCTTGCTTAAGGAAGTTAAATGCCATAAACCTCAGAGCCTAAGTGCTACCATAACAGGCTGCAATTTTAAGCCACCTGGGGCTGGTGAGTTGGCGCCACATTTAAGGTGCCTGCCTTGCAAGTGCTAGCCAAGGAAGGACTGTGGTTCGATCCCCTGGCATCTCATATGGTCCTCCAAAGCCATGGGCAATTTTGAGCGTTTAGCCAGGAGTAACCCTGAGCATCAAATGGTGTGCCCCACCCCCCCCCAAAAAAAAGAAAAAAGAAGAAAAAAAGAAAGAGTAAGCAGAGAAAACAGCCAGTTCCTAGAACCAGACCATAGATATAAATGCCAGAAATTACACCAATACAAGGCTAAACAGGAGCTGAGAGATGCACCACACCATGGATCTGCTTAGGTACTCCTTTATATTTAACATATGAGCCATTCTCAGGGTTCTTATTTCTTTAGAGATAGCACCCGAGCATGCTAAAATAAATTCCTTATATTTACATGATTGCCTGTCTCCCTGGTGGTCTTTTGGGTGGCAAATGCTGAGTTCCAGACTTTAACAATGCACCCCTCCAAGATGGCACTGCAATAGAATGAGAATGTGTCTTTATTATACCCTCTGTATACTACATAAAGTGTTTCACTGTAATGGCTTTTTATCATAGTTGTGCATATGCAGGATTCAAAGTAAACTGGCATACTCCTGTCCCTCCTGATTTCTTTTATTCCATTGTCTCCTCAAAGTCAAAGGGAGAGCATGATCATCCAAAGCCAGAGACCAAACTGGAAGCAGAAGCAAGGAGAGCCATGAAGAGGGTGCACACAGCACCTGCCTCCATCTCCTTAAAGCTCAAGACACACCCAGAGACAAAGGTAACCCTTTCCCCCACATGTCCAAATGAAAATTGGCTTGCATCCTTGAGGTGAGGTGGAATGAAATAAAAAAATCTACAAACAAGTGACTGCCCAAGAAACCCATTTTGAGACTCCTAGTTTCTGCTATCTCCATAACATGCTTTCAACCATAAATCCCTTACAATGACATAAAACTCTACTACATTTTAAAGGAGAGGCTAGAATTAGTTCCTAAATGTGGCCTTCTGTATTTTAATTCTGGCAAAATCAATATTTACTAAATTGACTGTTTCAGAAGGTTGACCTCATGCTTCAAGACAGATCTCTAAATTTTCATTCTTTTCTCCAAGCAGATGATTTACATAAAATAATCTACCTAGAGGAAATGGATGATTTCTGAAAACAATGAATGTGGGGGGAGAGTTGGGGGAGGAGTTGATTGGGGGATTTTCCTCTGGTCAACTGATTTATGTACACCATACCATTTGTTTGTAGGTTGGTTTGCTGAATTGTGGTGATTATTTGTTGATTTGTATTTGTTTAGGGGCTCCCCAATGTGGCAGGGCAGTATTAAGGCTGTCATGAAGTACCAGGGGATTAAGTCTGAGGTCCTTGTAGCTCTTTTTCTATCACCAGGAATATTATTCTTATACTTTTTATCTTGCTTGGTGCTTCAGATTTCTTTCTGAAGGAACAGAGATAGATTTACCCATGAAAATTTTAAACATGATTTATATGGGAAAAGATGCAATTTGAGGAATAGAGAGTTAGGCTCTGAGTGCATGCTTTGGTCTTCTAGCCCTACATAGTCTTCTGACTACAGAGTCAGGAGTACACCCCACCAAGTGTACTTGTCCCTACCAAAAAATTAAAATCATTTAATAATTTGACTCTTGTAGAAAATGTTAGACCTCAAACCCCAATGATTTGTTCCTTACCTTACCCAGTCAGGTAACAAGTGAAGGCCATTTCTTTTCCTTTTATCCACATGGTCAGTCTCTCCACCTCAGATACATCTTTATGATTATTTGAGTCAGAGGAAAAAATGCTGAGCTATATTTTCCCTGTGATATTTTAGGAGGACAATATTACCACTTCACACTCTAGAAGTTGTAATTATGGTTCAACATGGTTCCCATGATTTCAGATAAAAACTCTATAGAGGAAGAAAAACTGTGCCAGTAAAAACTTTAGTTTCTGAGACTCCAATAGGCTAAAACCTAGAAATTTCAAGAAGTAAAATGATGAAAGTGAACTGCAGAGAGTATTGAGTGTGATATAAATTTTTAAAGCTTTCTTTCTCTCTTCCTTCTTTCCTCCCATCCTCTTTCTTTCTCATACTCCTCATCCTTCCATCCCTCCCTCCTTTCTCTAACTGCTTTTGTGGAAGACTCACAAGCAGTACCCTCTAAGGCCTGGGGCCATATCTTGCAGTGTTGGGACTAAAACTCAGTCTACACTTGAGCCACAACTCCAGACCAGTTTTATTTTATTTATTTTACTATTTTTATTAACTATTTTTGGTTAGGGTTCCACACATGGAGGCTCTTTTAGGACACCCTTGATAGGGCTTAGGCGGACTAGGCCATGCTGGGGATTAAAAAAAAAAAGATTCAGTACTTGAAGGACTTAATCATTAACTCAATCAAGGAAAGGCTGACTTTATTTATTTATTTTTTGGTTTTTGGGCCACACCCAGCGGTGCTCAGGGATTACTCCTGACTATCTGCTCAGAAATAGCTCCTGGCAGGCACAGGGGACCATATGGGACACCGGGATTGGCTGCTTACAAGGCAAACGCAGCTGTGCTATCTCTCCGGGTCCTTGATTACATTTTTTTAATGCCTGTACTCTTTAAGCATGATTAAATTTTTTGATAGCACTTCATAATTTTCTCACAAAGGCAATTAGAGTACCAGATTTGTTTAAACTTTAAGCATACTATGTTTTTCTTAATGGTTAGTTCATCTGTGTTCCAAATAAAAGTCCATTCTTAGTGGTGAATGAAGTAAACAGGGCTTTTGCTTCTTTCAGGTTTTGAGTAGCTGTGGTAAAGTTGCCTTTCTGTGTTTGTGATTCAAGTATGTAAGGAATGAAAAAACTTGGGCAAGGTGCTAATTTGTACAGAGTAACTTAGGGATGCCAAGGAGGGTTGTGTCCAGTTGCTTAATTTATTAACCATGAACATTTTACTTTACTTTTCAGTATTTTCAAGATGAAACACAAAATTGGGGGAGTTTACCTTTAACTTGGTCTTCCCAGGAAGGTGTCCAATTGCCCAGCAGTTATGGTGGACATTTAATAGCTAACACTCCTCAGCAGAAGTCCCTGAATGATTGCTTCTCCTTCTCTAAAACTTGTGGTTTTGGGGGGGCAGCTGACCCAACAGATTCCACTTCCACTAACTTCTATGAGAAATGCAAGTTTTCAAGCAATAGGATCTATAACAGTGGAGACCTTCAGCCTTCTGCTTCTGGAGTATTCCCTGACTACAATGATCTGCAAGTATGGAATAAAAGTTCCACCCTGGGGAGAAGTCCTCTTAGTGACAACTGCTGCCCTAATTACCCATTTCCATTGACCAGCTGGTCTTATGACTTCTCCCCTTCCCAGAATGCCATGGAGTCCTTTCCTCAGCAGATTGCCATGGAACCACCAGTGGTGAAAGCAAGCTGCCACCCACTGTGGCCCAATCCAGGCAGTGATCTTTATGAAGAGAAGGTGCACATGGATTTTAACACTTACTGCTCTTCCACCCTGTGCCATTCACCGCAGGAAGACCCTTTTCTCCTCACCTATACTTCTCATCCTCACCATCAATATTCTCTGCCAGGCAAGAGCAGCAAATGGGGTTTTGATGAAGATATGAGGTGTATGGGTTTGGATCACTGCAACAATGAAATGCTTTTGAACCTCTGTCCTTTAATGACCCAAATATGAATCTTTGGGGGCAGAAGGTGGAAATGTAATATCCTTCCACAAACAGGATGCTGAATGTTCAAATAAATAAATTTAAATAGAAGTGATTTAGCTATTGCACTTGTAGGTATTTATCCAAAGAAAACAAATATACTAACTTGAAAATATATAGACATATTTATGTCAGCATATTACAATAGCCAATACATGGCAACAACAATAAAAAACCACAAGTGTTCATCAGTTAATGATAAATATAGAGGTTTTGACACACATGTTTATATAGTAAAATGTCTTATAAAGACATTTTGGTCAACAACACACTATATGTGAGGGTGGTACCAACAGGCTATGTTACACACGTTCGTGTGTAGGTCAGACTGTCTAAGTAAGTATACTAGACAATGTTCCACACACTAATGCAAAACCATGTATTTGCAGAACTTATTCCTATTGTTAATGATGGATGATAATACATGTGCATGTTAAAATCAATCATGCAAAAGAAGGAAATCCTGGGACCAGAGAGATAGCATGGAGGTACCTTTCATGTAGGACAGTGGTTCAAATCCAGGCTTCCCATATGATCCCCTGTGCCTGCCAGGGGTGATTTCTGAGCATAGAGCCAGGAGTAACCCCTGAGCACTGCCAGTGTGAACCAAAAACTAAAAACAAAAAACAAAGAAGAAGAAGGAAATCCTGCTGTTTGCAACATCATGGAGGAAACTTGAGGGCATTATACTCAGTGAAATAAGTCAGATAGATACAAACATAAATGTGTGTGTATATAAGAAACTCATAAAAACAGATCTGATTTGTGGATGCCAGTAGCAAGGAGTGTGGGCATGGGGAAAATATTCCAAAGGTACATGCTTCTAGTTTTCAGATAAATAAGATCTAGAGATGCAATCTGCAACTTAATCACTTTAGCTAATAATATTTTATTGTATATTTGAAAGTTAAGAGAGTAAAACACAACCCAAGGGAAAATTGTTACTGTATAGCAATAGTTGTTAAATTTACTGTAATAATCACTTTGTAGTGTTATTCATATAACAGAGTCATTGTGCTTCAAACTAAAATTATATGACATATGTCAATTATAGCTCAATAAACCTGAAATTTTAAAATGATTATTCAACTCTTAAAATATATTTTTTTAATTTTCAGGACATGGGGCTGAATGTAGTGCCTTCATTTTCATCACATACTTTGCCACTTTGGAAGGCTACACCCAGCAGTGCTCAGGAGTTACTTCCAGTTCTGCACTCAGGGAACACTCCTGAAGAGCCTAAGGGATTATACAGGATACTGGTGATTGAATTGGGGTCAGCCATTACACATTTTACTATTACTCCAGCTCCAGTCTTTACCATTTTAGGATACAATTTACACACCATATTTTTATAAGCAGATTGGACCACAGCTATCTCATTCTAAATGATGTGTAACATCATTATTCTATCATATTTAATTTAAATGGTTCTTATGATAGACATTTAGATTAGGTTGGATTCACCTAATTTTATAAGAGCTTTTATTAAATGTACGGGATTTTAAAGGAAATTTTAAAAGAAAATTTAAAAGAAACATTCAGGAGTGTGACCTAAGTGGTAGAGACAAATCTTTGCTTGTGTTAGGTCCTAGGTTCCATCCCTAAAACTTTTACCTCACGAGGAGTAATCCCCACCCAGTGTTAGGCCCAGAGCAGTAGGAGAAGTGGCAAAAGGCAACAGGAGCAGGGAGTCCGATAAAGTTTTTCTGGCAATTTGACAGTGACCATCCAGCAGGAGCAATCCAGTGGGGGCAAAAATAAAGTTTCCTAGACCCTCTAGCACTTTAGCCATGGATTTTATATAATCCCCAGGGGCAACTGCCATTTTGGGGGCAGTTACAAGGGACTGGCTTATGGTAACTGATGTCTTTGCCCTTAAAAGATCAGTACCTACTTAAGACTGACCAGAGGCAATAAGAGTCTTTGTTTTCTTATATCTCATCCCATTTTCATAAAACACTATTTGGGTGAGGAGTAGAAATAAATAACAGTATCCAAGTATTGTTTACATTGCCAATCAGGTATAGGTCAGATCTGAAGGGTTTCAGCTGATGAAGGACTGTTAGGAAGTCAATGATTCTCTGCAGGTGAAAAAAATCATTCCTCCAGCCAGGATCCCAGTTGAAGAAGCTGATTCAAGTAGGTGGTGAACTGTTACAAGAAGCAGTTATTTTACTTCTAGTAGGGGGCTTTTGTTTATTGCCAAGGAACCATAAAAGAGAAAGAAACTTTGTTTAGGAACAGTCACAATAGCAACATGTTGTAAGAGGCATAGAACAAAAAGAAAAACTATTCAATATTTATAGAAATGACCAAAACAAATGTGAACATAAAATAGCCTAAAAGAGATCATTGGAAAAAGCAAGGAACTGTTTAGAACAAAAATTATTATTTTAAAGGTGACCCAAGTGCAGGAGGCTGTTAATATACATAAAAAACCCTAAATATATAGTTATCTTCCTTCAACAAGTGAAAACATTTTTTAGGAAGTGGGGTGACAAGATCGACTACTTCTTGATGATACGGGGCATTGTGGGGTTGCCTAAGTTTTACTTTTTGATATGTACCAAATAGAGCATAGGGAAAATGATAAAATTGGATTGTTATTATCAAAAAGGATAAATAACTAAATTATGATTTTGTGGAAAAGTATAAATGCAACTAAATTCCTTGAAAACAAGATCCTTTACATGGTTCTTATCGTGGTGAAAAGGCTAAAATACTTTCTGAGTCTCAGAGATGTGACTTTTGGTGAAACATAATGGAAACCAGTTTCTTTCTTTTCTTTTCACCTGTCAGGTTTGCATTAAATGTCTTCTTTTATTTCTCTTTCTCTAATAAAATTTTTATTGTATTTATGCACCATTTACTTATGCACCATTATTACAAGCATGATTATAGATGGGTTTCAGTCAAAAACATAACACTACCCTTCACCAGAGAAATATTCCCACCACCAATGCCCCCTACCTCTGTCCCAACCCCTGCTTTTATTCAAAATAGGCATTCTACTTCTCCCACTCATCTAGATTGTCATGATAGTTGTTAGTGTAGTTATATCCCTAACAGCACTCACCATTCTTTGTGATGAGCTTCATATTGTGAGCCGGTCCTTCTGGCCCTTATCTCCATTGTCTCTGGGATTATTAGAATAATGGCCTTAATTTTTCTTAAAACCCATAGATGAGTGAAACTATTCTGTGTCTCTCTCTCCCTCTGACTTATTTCACTCATCATAGCATAATAGATTCCATGTACAGCACGTATAGGAGAATTTCATAACTTCATCTCTCCTGTCTGCTGCATAATATTCCATTGTGTATATGTACCACATTAGCCATTCATTTGTTGAAGAGCATCTTGGTTGTTTCCAGAGTCTGGCTATTGTAAATAGCGTTGAATGAATTAGGTGTGAGGAAGGGATTTTTGAATTCTATTTTTGTGTTATCCCTAGCAGTGGTATAGCTGGATCATATGAAAGCTCAATTTCCAGTTTTTTGAGGAGTCTCCATATTTTTTCCATAAAGGCTGGACTAGATGACATTCCCACCAGCAGTAATAAGTTCTTTTCTCTTCACATCTCCACCAGCATTAATTGTTCTTGTTCTTTATGATGTGTTCCAGTCTCTGTGCATGAGATGTATCTCATCATTGTTTTGATTTGCATCACCCTGATGATTAGTCATGTGGAGCACTTTTTCATGTGTCATTTGGCCATTTTTATTTCTTTGTTCATTTCTTCTCCCTACTTTTGAGGAGGTTAGATGTTTATTTCTTGTTAAGTTATGTCAAAACCTCATGTACTTTCGATATTAGTCCCTTATATGATGCAAATTAGGTGAATAGTTTCTCCCATTCTATAGGGTAGCTTTTGTATCCAAGGCACTATTTCTTTTGAGGTGCAGAAACATCACAGCTTAATATAGTGTCATTTGTTTATCTCTGCTTTGACTTTTTTGGAGAGTGACATTTCCTCCTTGAAGATGCCTTTAGTTTCAATGTCATGGAGTGTTTTACATATTTATTGTTCTATATACTTTGGATTTGACCTTGTGCATGGTGGTAGATGGGGGTCTGAGTTTGCTTTTTTTTTTCAAGTGGCTAACCAGTTGTGCCAACACCACTTGTTGGAGAGGCTTTCCTTGCTCTATTTTGCATTTCTTTCCCCTTTTCACAGATTAGTTGATAATATGCTTGGGAACATTCTCTGAATACTCAAGTGTATTCCACCAATTTAAGGATCTGTCTTTATTCCAATACCATTCTGTTTTAATAACTATTGCTTTGTAATATAATCTAAAATTAGGGAAAGTAATGCCCCCATATTCATTTTCCCAAGGATTGCTTTAGCTATTCATGGTTTATTGTCCCAAATGAATTTCAGGAATGTTTTATCCACTTCTTTGAAGAATGTCATGGATATCTTTAGAGAGATTGCATTAAATCTATACAATGCTTGGGGAGTATTGCCATTTTAATGATATTAATTCTACCAATTCATGAACAGGGTATGTGTCTCCATTTCCATGTGTCTTCTCTTATTTCTTAAAGCAGGATTTTGTATTTTTTTTGTATAGGTCCTTCACATCTTTAATTAAGTTGACTCCAAGATATTTGAGTTTGTGTGACACTAATGTGAATGGGATTGTTTTTTAATGTCCATTTCTTCTCTATCATTATTGGTGTATAATAAGGCCATTGATTTTTGCGTTTTAATTTTGTAGCTGACATCTTTCAATATGAATCTATTGTTTCTAGAAGTTTTTTGATAGAGTCTTTAGGATTTTCTAAATATAGTATGTCATCTGCAAACAGTGAGAGCTTGACTTCTTCCTTTCCTATCTGGATCTCCTTGAGTTTCTTATTGGGACTGTCCTCTGTACAAATATAATCATAACCTTTTTCACAAATGATTAGGTTGCCTAATTCCCAATCTTTATCCATTTTTACCCAGATAGGTGAATTAATTGTTTTCTGGGCCTGTGCATCTTTACAGTGTCTTCCAGCAGCTGTATGTATGGGACTCCCCTTGAGGCAAATTTTAAAATATTAAATAAGGTTATAAAATTAAGGTTATAAAAAGCAAGGGGCCAGAGAGATAGCACAGAGGTAGGGTGTTTGCCTTGACATGAGGCCAACCTGGAAGGGACCCGGCTTGATTTCCAGCATATCTTATGGTCCCCAGCCCGACAGGGGATTTCTGAGTGCAGATCCAGGAGTAAACCCTGAGCACCGCTGGATTTGACTCCCAAACCAACCAATCAATAATGTTAAAAAGAAAGTTAAAATATTAAGATGTGTACCCCCTTTTCTGTTTTTTAATCATTGAGTTTTGAGGCTTATGTGAGCACATTAAACAATGGCTTGTTCTTGAGGATTATAGGAGATACCAGTGATATGTTTGATTTGCTATTCATTGCAAAATGTTTGAAATTTTTTACTAGTGTAGGCTGGACCATTATCAGTTTTGATGGTACTGGCCTCCTACTTTTTAGTTTCCTCCTCTGATGCTTCTGTATGATGACCAGGTGGGCCAAATTGGCCTATGGTATGCAATTTGGCCTTGACCTTCACTATACCACATCTTCCACTGCAAGGAAGGGCTTAGGCATACTCTAGCCACTGTTTGAAAATCTTGGGGGATAATTCTTTACAATATTTAGGAGTCCATAAGCACAATCCTTTTTAAAATGGATAAGAAAATTTATTTTTAGCCCTTGATATGATAGAAATTCATCTGGCCTAGATCTTACGAGATCTGATCTTATCGTATATCACATGAGAGAATTTTCAGATTTTAACTCTGAATAGGTGTTTACCATCTTATTGTATGAATGCTAGGGGATCATTACTCAGTGTCAGTTCCAGGTACCAATTGTTGATCCCAGAACAGTAGGAGAGGCAGCAAAAGGCAATAGGAGCTGGAAGTCTGATAAACAGTTTCTCCAGCAATTCAGCAGTGATCAACCAGCAGAAGCAATTCAGAAGAGGCAGTAGCAGAGTTTCCTAGCTCCCCTAGCACTTCATTCCTGGATTTATATATCCCACAGGCCAATGTCCATCCTGCAGCAGTTACAAAAGGAGGGCTACCAGTAACTAAAGTTGCCGCACTTAAAGGGACAGTTCTTGCTTATGGTTAACAAGGGTCCATATGAGTTTCTGTTTCCTTATACCCCACCACCATCACTACCACAAATATATGAGTCTAGAATCTACCAAAAAGCTTTTTTTGAAACAATAATTCATATAGTAAAATGGCAGGCTAGATGTTAGCATGCAATAGTGAATGCCTTCTTATATGGACAAAAAGATAATCAATAGACATTTAAAAATCCCATTCACTGGAGGGTACCAAGACCAAACAGTTGTATGATCACTAAATAGTAATAGAAATGATCAGACTCAAACACCAAATCCAAAGGCAATGACAATAGAATCGATGCCCAATCTCTAACAAGCTAGACAAGGAGGGGACTACTTATACTAGCAGCCTGGGGATTAAGGAGGGGGGGATATGGGATGCATGCTGGGAATGGGGGTGAAGGGAGGACAACTTTGGTGATGGGAATTCCCCTCATTCAATGTTAATATGTACCTAAAATATTACTGTGAAAGATATGTAATCCACTTTGAACAAAATAAAAAAATATTATTATAAATTTTAAAAAATCACATTCACATTAGTACCATAGAAACTCAAATACCTTGGAGTCAACTTAACTAAAGCAGTTAAGAACCTATACAAAGGGGCCTGGAGAGATAGCACAGCGGCGTTTACCTTGCAAGCAGCCGATCCAGGACCAAAGGTGATTGGTTCAAATCCTGGTGTCCCATATGGTCCCCCGTGCCTGCCAGGAGCTATTTCTGAGCAGATAGCCAGGAGTAACCCCTGAACACCGCTGGGTGTGGCCCAAAAACAAACAAACAAACAAGAACCTATACAAAGAGAATAACAAACACTGCTTCAAGAAATAAAAGAGAACACAAGGAAATAGAAATATATAACCTCTTCATGGATTGGGAGGATTAACAACATTAAAATGGCAGTAATCCCCCAAATCCTCAAGCATTGTAAAGATTTAATGAAATACCCTTAAGGATACCCATGTTATAATTCAAAGAAGTGGATCAAACATTCCTGAAGTTCATTTGGAACAACAAATGTCCATGAATAGCTAAAGCAGTAAAAAGCATCTTTTTACCCTTAGTAAAAAGATGGGAGGTATCTCTTTCCTCAACTTAAATTGTACTACAAAGTAATGATAAAACAGTATGGTATTGGAATAAAGACAAATCCTCAGATCAACGAAATAGATTTGAGTATTCAGAGAATAACCACAAGACATACAATCAATGAATCTTTGCTAAAGGAGCAAGAAACACAAAATGGAGCAAGGAAAGTCTTTTTAACAAGTTCTGTTGGATCTAGTGGTCATCCACATGCTAAAAAGCAAAATCATAAATCTATATAACACCATTCACAAAGATCAAATCAAAATGAATTAAAGACCTTGATATTATACCTAAAACTATAAGGTTTATGGAAGAATACTTAGGCAAAACACTCCATAATATTAAAAATAAAGGCATTTTCAAGGAGGAAACACTACTGTCCAAGCAAATAGAATCAGAGATCAACAAATAGGACTACATTAAACTGAGAGGCTTCTGCATTTCAAAATAAATAGTGCCTAGGATACAAAGGCAACCCACACAATGGAAGAAACTCTTCACCCAGTACCCATCAGATAATGAGCTGAAAGTATCTAAGATATAAAAGATACTGGCAGAACTTAACAAGAAAAAACATCTAACCATATCAAAAATGGGAAGAACATATGAATAAACATTTCCTCAAAAAAGAAATACAGATGGACAAAAGGCCATGAAATAAAAATGCTTCACATCAGGGAGATGCAAACCAAAACAGCAATGATGTATCATCTCCTGCACAAAGACTGGCACTCATCACAAAGAACAAGAACAACTAGTGCTGAAATGGATGTGGGGAGAAAGGAACTCCTATTCACTGCTGATAAGAATGCAGTCTAGTCCAGCCTTTCTGGAAAACAATATGGAAATACTGTAAATTGATTACCAATCTATCTGATCTAGCAATACAACTCCTAGGGATATACTCCTGTAACTCAAAAACACAATACAAAAATTCTCTCTGCACTCGTTTATTCATTGCAGCACGATTTATGATCTCCATAATCTGGAAACCACCCAACAATAATGAGTGCTACAGAAACTATGGCACATCTACACAACAGAATGCTATGTAGCTGTTAGGGAAAATGAAGTTATGAAATTTGCTTATACAGGGATGGACATGGAGACTTATGCTGAGTGAAATGAGTCAGTGGTAGAGGAATAGAAATAGAATGGTCTCACTGATACTTAATATATAACAAAAATATAAGACAGTATGGTATTAATATCCAGATATATTAGAGATGAAGGCCAGAAGAACTAGCCCACGATATGAAGCTTACTACAAAGAGCAGCAAAAGTAATTAGAGCACTAACTGCACTGACAACTACGATGACAATGATAGTGAGAGGATAAACAGAATGTTCTGAACACAGGTAGGACATGGTGGAGGAGGGTAATGAGGAACATTGATGGAATAAAATGTTATACTTGTTTTTGTTTTTGGGCCACACCCAGTTTCGCTCAGGGGTTACTCCTGGCTATGCGCTCAGAAGTTGCCCCTGGCCTGGGGGACCATATGGGGCACGGGGGATCGAACCATGGTCCGTCCAAGGCTAGTGCGGTAAGGCAGGCATCTTACCTCCAGTGTCACCGCCCGGCCCCAAAATGTTATACTTGTAAAGAGTGGTGTACAATCAGTGACTGAAACCCAACTACAAACATTTCTGTAACCATGATGCTTAAATTAAGAAAGTATTAAATACTAAAAATTAAAATGAAGTAATTTAAACACTATTCTATTTAGCTTAGAATAGAGAAACCATTTACATAAAGTGACCTGCATGTGAATGTTGATCACAGCTTTATTCATAATTGGTAAAACTGTAAACAAAACAAATATTCATCAATATAAGTGTGTATATGTAAAATGTGGTCAATTTCTATTGGAGTAAAGATAAATTAGATTGGTATATATTTCGATCTTCTGGGAGCAACCAGTCCCTGTCTCAGTAGTTTGTGGATACAGATGGGAGGAATTTCTACCTCCCCACCCCCCAGGGCCCGATTACCCAGGTGTGGCCCTGAAGACCCGCCTGGTGTGGGGGGGCATCAATCCCCTGGACTAAGTGGCAAAGTATATGTTAATAATATATCCCGGGACCCGGGAGATAGCATGGAGGTAGGGCGTTTGCCTTTCATGCAAAAGGTCATCGGTTCGAGTCCTGGTGCCCCATATGGTCCCCCGTGCCTGCCAGGAGCAATTTCTGAGCATGGAGCCAGGAATAACCCCTGAGCACTGCCGGGTGTGACCCAAAAACCAAAATAATAATAATAATAATAATAAAAATAATAATAATAATAATAATATATCCCATCCTTAAGTTATGTATTGTGTATGTAAAATGTCCATCTGGTATTCTGCCCTCTCGCACACCCCTGTAAAGCTCATTTTCACTTTTCAACTCTTATTACCCCCTACCTTTAGTACCCCCCATTTACCCGTTTTAATTTCTGTTCTGCACATTCCTAATCACGCACCAACGTGTTTCACTGGATTTTACAATCCCTAACTATTTCAAAAGACATAAAATGTACACGTATGGCTTTGAATATTTTATATCTCATTTCTTTGACAGCTAACTCTTACTAAATATTCTCTTAAACCGTGAAGATTTTCCCTACTTATTATCTTTTCTTCTCTTTGTGAACTTTTCAATAAGAGATTCGGTGAAAGAGTCCCTCGGTTTAATTCTTATGTTTGAACACGTCATGGGGAGTTTTATACATGTTCTTGCATCCCTCATTTGGGCCTATAAATCCATGTGGCATTGTTTCTTGTTTGCATAGGCACATTAAAATGGGAAATACCTACATTCAAATAAATTCTCACCTAATAGAGATTGGAACTCCCAAATTTTGTAGTGCAATGGGACCTTACACCCTGATCATTGGTATAACGACCTGGCATAGGCCTCTCCGTTCTCCATTCACCCTTGAACCAGGAAAGCTACCTAATGAAACACCCAAGGGTTCTTTTTCAACAACACCCGGAATCAATCTTCTACCAGAGAAGACTCTACCGCTGCTCTGACATCGTTCTACTCACAGGAGACTTCCCTTAACACTGAGAAGACTTAAGAACATCTACGACCTGCATACTGGACAGGGCTTTCTGCATTGCCCTTTAATTGGAAGGTGAAATGAGAGCACGCTCTGCACCATCCTAACTGCAATATAGGACATGCAGATTCCAGGATCTTTAATACAGAAACATGATACCAA
>PVKC010012548.1:0-13096 GCA_004027635.1 Crocidura indochinensis
ATGAGGTTGAGATTCAATGAGACTACCTGAGTTCATAAAATGGACAGGGGCCCTCCCTTGCTTATCAGTGAAGTTTTTTGTTTTGTTTTGTTTTTGGAACTAGGACTTGCAGCAAAATGTATAAAGCAAATAGGTCCTTAAATCATGCCAATTTCATATATCATTGACTGGGATTTCATTTACTTTTTCAAAATTATGTTGCATGAGAAGGTAATATTCTAGGATTTGCTGAATTTGAAATTATAAATCATGTATAATTGACTTACGACTTTTCTATTTGCAGGCACACCCAGTGATGCTGGGCTCTACTCCCAGAACAATGGTTAATGATGACTGCCATGTTCAGGGAACTTTGTGGTGCTGGGAATCAAACTTGGGACTCCTACATGCAAAGCATATACTCGATCCAACCCCTTGAGCCACCTTTCCACCTCCTGATTATCAGTAATTTTAAGAAAGTTCTATTGAGAGGGGCAAAAATCATTTATTCTGTAGGGACCTGCTCTCTGGCATTCCCCAGATCTGAATCCTCTTGAAGACATATTTCTCTTTCTTTGGCAGTGGTTCAAGGACACCTTTTTTGAAAACTGGTTCTCAATATTAAATATTACAGTGGGGATTCAATTTCCAAAATAATGTCTCAATCATTCTGGAGAAAAAAGATCTGCAAACCTCATGAAGCTCTTCTCACATCCCAACAGCTGCAGTTGGCAGGGTGCGGGCCTCTACTGGCTCGTCTCTCCCTGGCAGAGCAAGCCCAATCCTCAGGCGATGATTTCATCAACCCTAATAAAGGCATGTCAGGGCCCTGCCAGGATGAATCCTATTTCAGCAGTCACTTTCCTTTAAAGTGCCAGGTAATCGCTGCTCCCCAAGTCCCGAAGATTTTATAGGTGAGCACAGTATTATGGTGGGTAAGTTTCCTCCTTCTTATGACCCCATAGGGAGCTGGGAGGGAGTGCTCTCTGGATCAAAAGCTGCTTGCCTCTCCCCAATAAGCCTATTTACTTTGTCTGAGAGCAACACAATCCTCTGTCTGCATCTTGCCTTCAGAACCAAGGGCTGACTGCACTGGATATGCTCTGGCTCTGGTAGGGCTATGTCCTCTCACATTCCACCATCCAGAAAGGTCTAAGGTTGTTGAGTATTCCTATCAGAAGTGAAGATGTCCAAAGCACGCAGTCATGGCTGGTGTGCCTAAAAGCTCCTCAAAGCTTTTCCTAAGCCTTGATATGAGTCAGGGAGGCTCTTAGTAAAATCTGGAATTATAAGGATGACTAAAACTAGATTATCTTTCTTTGACTTTTTTTCCATTCTCTTCATTTAAAAAAAAATAACACATAGAAGGGACAAATGCATGATATGCTGGGGATTGAATCTGGGTCAACCTTATACAAAACAAGCATCTTAACCCCTGAACTATCTCTATGGTTCTGTAGGTCTTTTTAAAGATATTCTTGCAACCACAGCCTTTCTTTGGAAATGCTCTTGCAATCAATAGTTAACAAATAACATGTCAGAATCTTGGGGTGAAAGGTCATGGGTAAGGTATGTCAATTACAGAGCAGGCTGTCATGCATTTACTGTTTAGAATCCTATGTTTCAAGCATTTTCTTCTGAGTGCTTTTGTGATTGACAGAAATACATGACATTGCTCAAACGCAACTAAGATATTTCAGAAAGTTTATGAGTCACGTGGACAACCTGGGACAGCCCTCACTCTCTGTTTGGGGCACCTGTCAAATATCCTTTATAAGCAACACTTGGAAAAAACCCTAAAAAACAGAAGTATGTCCATGGCCTATGAATTTTATAGAGGAAACTGATAGAAGTATTATTGGCTTAGTAGTGGTTTACAGACTACAAAGGCAATAGTCCATAGAAATTTTCTACTGGTCAATGAGAAAGTTCTGACAGTAGCTACATAAGCCAGGAATATTATATGTTAAGAAGGAACAATGTTTGAAAACCACTGGCACAGATTCTGGCTAATCAGACAGTGATGGCTAGAATTAACTTTTGAGAAGTGACAGTCATTTTCTTAGATAATTCCAAATGCTGAACTTGGAAAATCCCCACAAAATTGTATAACTCTTACAATTTTCATTGTAAGAAATAGTGCAGGAGTTGAAAGCACTTTCCTTGAACATGATTGACCCTGATTCAAATCCCCACACTACATCTGATCCCTGAGCACAGAATTAGGAATAGCCTTTGAGCACTGCTGGGTGTGACCCACAAAAAGCAAAAAAAAAATTTTTATAAATAGCACACACAAAACTCTAACTTAAACATATCTCTTTTAATTACTACATTAATTATGTAATTATTGTAATAATTATGACATTAATTATGTCTCTTCTCAATAATTTTTTTCTTCTCAACAATTTTTTGTTGTTTTTGTTTTTGGGCCACACCCGGTGACGCTCAGGGGTTACTCCTGGCTATTCGCTCAGAAGTCGCTCCTGGCAGGCACGGGGAACTATATGGGGAACCGGGGGATCGAACCGTGGTCCGTCCTAGGTTAGCGCAGGCAAGGCAGGCACCTTACCTCCAGTGCCACCGCCCAGCCCCTCTTCTCAACAATTTTTATGCAAATTTTTCAGGGGAAAAAACTCTTATTCTTTTCTGTCTTCAAAATGTGACCCACCAACCCACATCACCTACATTCTATGATCTTCTTGGTTAAATGTAAGATCTCAGGCCACACCCAAATGCAATAAATCAAAATTCATGTTCAACAAAATCCCCAGGTGATTTATATGCAGATAAGATTTTCAGAAGTGCTACCCTGTATCTTTTTATCTCTGATCTTTAGGCATAATATTCAATTAGCATATAAATGCTTTTAAATCCTTTATCAGGGTGTAATTCACATACCATACAATCCTCATGTTTATACTGTTTAATGCAATAGATCTATGTCAGTTCACAGTTTTACATCCACTACCACAATCACTTTGGAACATATTTCTCTCTGTGTGAAGAAAACACATAAGAGGTACAAGTGTAGGTGTTGTTAGTCCATGTTCATCTCTTTGGGGTTGGCATCAGGGAGGAAAGTGCTATAGTCTTTTTTAGGTATTTTTGGGGGGGGGGGCACACCCAGTGACGCTCAGGAGTTACTCCTGGCTATGTGCTCAGAAGTCGCTCCTGGATTGGGGAACCATATGGGGAACCGGGGGATGGAACCGCGGTCCGTCCTAGGCTAGTGCAGGCAAGGCAGGCACCTTACCTCCAGCGCCACTGCCTGGCCCCCAGTTTTTTTTTTTTTTTAAGAACTTTCACGTTGTGATTCAGAAGGTGGATCCCACTATCCACTTTTAAATGAGGGGAAGCTGGAGAAGGATCAAAGGCATGTGTGTTGAATACTATGCATGCAAGAGACCCTCATTAATTCCCAAGTACTGCATGGTCCCCAAGCAGAGCTAGGTTAGGAATAACCCTCATCTAAGCACCAAGCCAGAAGTATCCCCCAAATAATAAAAGAAAAATAAATAAAAGAGAAGCAGAAACCTGGATGTGGTTCAAGAATGAAGCACACACCTTTTTTGGACTGAGGCCCCTAATGTGATTCCTCTACCACATCAGGAGCAGCAACATGATAATGTTAACAGTTAGAGGCCAGAGAGATAGCATGGAGGTAGGGTGTTTGCCTTTCATGCAGAAGAATGGTGGTTCAAATCCTGACATCCCATATTGTCCCCCGTGCCTACCAGGAGCGATTTCTGAGCATAGAGCAGGAGTAAACCCTGAGCGTAACCGGGTATGACCCAAAAACCAAACTAAAATAATAATAATAATGATGATGATGATGATGATGATGATGATGATGAAAGAGAGGGGCCAGAGCTGTAGTACAGCAGTAGGGTGTTTACCTTGCATGTGGTAAGGTATGGACCAAGGTTTGATTTCCCGTGTCCCAAATGGTCCCCCAAGCCAGGAGCGATTTCTGAGCACATAGCCAGGAGTAACCCCTGAATGTCACTGGGTGTGACCCAAAAACTAAAAAAAAAAATAAAGTAATAATGAAAAAGAAGGTACCTGAAGTCCAAGATCTTGGTTTAGGAGTGGAGGGGTAGATTTGACCAGATATATCTTTTGATTTTGTTCTTACTGTTGTTGTTTATAAAATTGGTATAAATAAACAAAGAATGGTCAAGAGAGTAGGTTACTTATCTTTTCTACAATCATTTGAAAAATTCTCGGTAATCAAGAAAAAGAGTGATCTCAACTTTACAACTTTCCTTTATCCAAGTTTTAGATAGTAACTGAAAACCTAATACCATTTCTCTAAGCTTTCAGACTGCCAGTCTGAAAAGTTAAAAAATATAAGTGGTGCATAACTTTCCATTCTGATCAATACTCTCATTGTATCAGAAGTCTGAATGAGAGGCACTTATCAAAATAATTACACAAAACTAAGTGCAAGCTGTACCCAGATATTCCTTTATTTTATTTAATATGGCTGCTTTTGTCAGCCATCTTTAGCTTATGTTAAGTTGCTTGTCTTTATCTAAATGATAACTTTATGTATTGCTTTATTCTTTATTTGGTTTCAGCAATAACTTCCCACATAAATTTAAATGCTATCAGGTAAACCTTGGGATTTTTTAAATTTTTGTTTTTACTTTTCGTTTTTTGTTGTTTGTTTGTTTGTTTTGGGGTCATGCCTGGCAACACTCAGGTGTTACTCCTGGCTCTCTGCTCAGAAATTGCTCCTGGCAGTCTCAGGGGACCATATGGGATGGTCCTTCAACCTGCAAGGTGAACAAATTACCTCCATGCTATCTCTCCGGCCCTGTTTTTACTTTTCTTATGTTTTATAGAAGACACTCCTTGATCCTGGGCTATGAGCCAAGGTCATGCCCAGCAACTCTCAGCCTGAAGAATGGCATGAAAATTTATTGATCTGAATGGCAGTGCTCCGGAGCTGTCAGGTCTATACCCAGAGGGGTTCAGTGTCCATGGAATGGCAGGAATCAAGTCAGAAACTCACATATGCTACACATGCACTCTGCCTTTTTTTTTTTTTTTAAATATGGAACGCTTCACGAATTTGCGTGTCATCCTTGCGCAGGGGCCATGCTAATCTTCTCTGTATCGTTCCAATTTTAGTATATGTGCTGCCGAAGAGAGCACAGCCTTTTTTTTTTTTTTTTTTAGTTCCCTCAGACCTGGATATATTATTAGTTCCCTCAGACCTGGGTATATTATTTTGTTTCATTTGGGAGCCGTATTTAGCTGTGCTCCTGTTTTCCACTAAAGCTTACTCCTAGTGATATACAAGGGACCAAATGTGGTGGCAAGGATCAAACCTGGGTCAGTTGAAGAATGGCAAGCACAATCCCTGGCTGTGTTCTCTCCAGACCCTTGATACTATTTTTATTATAAACATTTATAAGCATCTGAATATTAGACTATCAACAGGAATTGTTCTCAGTTTATCTAAAGCAAAAAGAACACAGGAAAATTATTGCATGATCCCAGTATGAATCATATGAACATAACTTGAATTATAATGAAAATAGGATTCAAGGTGCCAGAAGTGACCAGGATGGAAAACTAAATTTGACTTACGAAGTGAGGTAAAAAAGATGTCAGAGGAAATGATATTGCAATTGAATTTTGAAGCATTCATTAGAAGGCTATAAGATCAAAAAGTATAAAAAGCTTTGTTTAATATTGGATTACTGGTCCCATCCTAATCAGTATTCATATTCCACCCTAGGGTGTGATTTGGTGATGGGATTATTAAATTATTCTCTACTTGGTATTCCTCTCTCACCTTAGGTGTGCCCTGGCTCTTGTGAATAAAAGCAGGGGTCTGAGGAAGACAGGCACTCGTTCTATGGTCTTTCTCCACTAAGCTGCTTTCTTAGGAGCATGAGGCTTGTGTGATGGGATTTCTTGCTTAAGTGCTAGATTTCCTGAACCTGTTCTTGTACTTTTTTACTGTATGGATTATTTCCTGTGTCAACATTAGCTTTCAGACCCTCATCTCACCAGATCCTCGTTTTGGAGCCTGGGGCTTTGATTAGAAATACTGACTCAGGGGGCCGGAGAGATAGCATGGGGGTAAGGTGTTTGCCTTGCAATCAGGTCGGTGGTTTGAATCCCGGCATCCCATATGATCCCCCAAGCCTGCCAGGAGTGATTTCTGAGTGTAGAGCCAGGAGTAACCCTGAGCGCTGCCAGGTGTGGACCCCCCCCCCCAAAAAAAAAAAAAAGAAATACTGACTCAGGATAGCCTGAGCTATCTGTCCTTATTTCCCCATCTACCCAAGGGTGGTCTCTGTACTCAATAGAAATGGCAGTTTTGGCAGGCATCTTGGTGGAAATACAACATAGAAGGCTGCCAGACTATACATGATTTACTCTCAGACTGGTCTGAATTATTTCATGCACAACCCTGCTTTAGACTCATTCACCTGGAGTTGGAGATACAGCACGTGGGATTATTTTAAAGTTTAATATCTAATTGAGGTATAATTTAAAAAGCATTTAAAATCATATACATTTTGAAATAGCTCTATACCAATCAAAGCATATCACAATCAAGAGCATAAGCAGATTCACCATTTCCCAGACCTGGAGGGAAGGTACTAGATTTAAGGCTTTTGCATTGCATCCTGCCAACTGTTCAAATTCCTGACACTGCATATGTTCACCTGAGCTCTGATAAGAGATAATTTTAAACACGGAACCACAAATAGTCCTTGAATGCAGTTGGATGTAAGAAAATATCAAAAACAATACTCCACCAGATTGAGCATTTACCAACTTTTTCTGGGGTACATTGGAACCCTCCTTTTGATCTCACTAGACCCATTCAAATCACACTCTTCATTAAGTTATCATTCTCTGGAATAATATTATGAAGATAATGATACTTGATATGCCCTTTTTGTCTGACTTCATCTGTCCTACATGAATCAATAGGTGATGAATGCATGTGGCTATGTAGCATTGGGTTCATTTTATTTTTATTAGTGAGCAGTTTTCACTGGATGATGAAAGTCCAGTTTGTGGTGTTTAATACCTTTAGAGAGATACTTAAGTTCTTTATAAAACTGCAGCAATGAACAATCACATGTGTTTTTATAGACATGTGTTTCTTTTCTCTTAGTAAATACCTAGGAGTAGAATCAATGGTTAGCTTTTTTTCAAACCTGACAAATAGATTTTCAAAGTGGTTGTACATTATACGTACTCTCTCCAGAAGTGTATGGGAATTCTGTCCACACAGTGTGGCTAGCCTTTTAAAGCTGACTTAATCCTTTGTGTGTCTGTGGAAATTGAGGGCCATGACTGTTGATCCCCTTTGCAGACTATAACTGAACCTACATGAACATTTTAAATCTCCAATTTTGTGCATTACATCACTTTTCCTTGAAGTTCATCATGTATGTGGCCAGGGAATTAGACTCAGTAGTAAAGAACTTACTTTGCAGGCAAAAGATTTGAGTTCAATTGCCCTACTCTGCCCCCCATTATCAAGTACCATCCCTTGCACTGCACTTCTGATCTACAGTGTCACAATTATTGTGTGAGCCCTGAGCATCACAGTAAAACAACAAAAAGAAGAACAATAAGTAAACATATAGTTATAGTTTCTAAGCTTAGGAGCCATTCATTTACCCTTTCACAAAGATTTTATCTTATGAATCTCTTCCTATCAAATTCCTCTCTCATTGTCACCAGATTTACTTGACTGAAAGGCTTTGGGTACCAGCTTCTCCAGTGTCTGCCCAGAAGGGTCAATAATGGGAGGGGATTCTTGGTCTCCACTGTGGTTAGGGCTTTGCCTGCATCTCTCCAAAGGATAAAGAGCTCTGACACCAGAGAGCAGTTACTGGGAGGCAGAGAGCCAGGAAACAGTCAAGTGACTGGAGTGGACAGGAATCAGTGTGAGTATCCAAGACTGAATACTAGGGCCTAAGCCAAAGCACAAGACTTGTCTGGCATACCTCAAACCTGATGGAATTGACAGCTTGCATTTTCTATGTCTTAGGCAGTACTTCCTAGTTCACAATCTCTTATAAAGATGCTTAATTTTTTCCCTCTAATCAATCCATCTGACAGATTTTGGAGGAAAAAAATAGCCTAGTCTTGTCTACTTTTATGGTTCTCTGGAGGCAATTTCCCTGTCAATCCTACCTGTCTTGCTAGCAACAGAGCTTTCTAATTTTCTCAGATGTTCCAGGACTTTTCTGTGAACACAACTAGAGTATGGTCCCTTGATGATGAGCTTGGAGATGAATAGAGCTTTATTTTTTATGTTAAGCTTAAACCCACTGTAATTCTTCATTTTGACAGCCTGACACCATGTTGAGTTTGTCTCTTTGGACAGTTGACTGCTGTAAATTGAAAAGGAATAACATAATGGTCCATGAAAATACTCATCCTGCCTAGATGAGGCCTCTGTTAAAGAACATGGTCTTGGAGCTTGAGGGATAGTATAGGGTGAAGACACTTGCCTTGCAAACTGTCAACTCTGGTTTCATCCTCAGCAATACATATGGTTCCCCCAAGCAATACCAGGAATGATCCTTGATCTAAGAGCCAGGAGTAAATCCTGAACAGAGCTGGGCATAGTTCCAATTCTCCCTCCCAAATCAACAAACTAAGATCCTAGCTTTTCCAGGACCCTTGGCTCTAGGGACTCTGATACTGTGGGAGCTGAATCCTCCATAGCTGGGTAGTAATGGCATGGCAGCTGCTTATGTTTCCTATGCTTGGAAGTGCTTGAGGGACTTTCCTTGGGCATTTCCCCCACATGGTATATGATACTCTGGGTTTTGTATTTGTTTTGGGGTTTTGATGCCATAGTCAACAGTGTTAACAGAGCAACTGCACAGAGCTTGGAATGGAACCTGGGGCTTTTGGATGTAAAACCTTGTCTCAGCCCTTTCAGCCATCTTCCCACCCCAGAATAAACTGTCATGACTAGATATGGCCATCCAGAACATTTGATTAAACCTAAGATTCCCTGTAACTGTTATTAGCAATCAAGAACCTCTGATCTATTCTCTGTGCCACGTGGAACCTTCTACAAGAATATGGCTCTCTAGTATTTGCATTGAGCAAAGGAATTCCACCTGGAAGTTAAGGTAGGTCTTAAGACCCAATGGCTTACTGCAGGGAAGATGTCTTCACAGTTTGAAAATTAGAGTCTTTCTTGTGTTTGTTCCTTTTTTAAAAAATTTAATTTGGGGGTCAGAGCAGTGAGCAGCAGTAGGGCATTTGCCTTGCTTGCAGCTAACTTAGGACAGACTACAGTTCGATCCCTCCACTTCCCATATGATCCTCCAACCTAGGAGCAATTTCTAAGTGCAGAGCCAGGTGTTACCCCTGAGTGTCACTCGGTATGATCCAAAAACCAAAAAAAATTGTTTTAATTTGATCAAAACCACTGTGATTTACAAAGTCCTTCATAGTTGGATTTCATACATACAATGAATCAGGGCCAATTCCACCAACCAATGTCCACCTCCCTCTAATGTTCCCCATATGCATCCCATTATCACCACCACCAGTCCTTCAACCTGCCAGTATAACAGGGCCATTTTAAGTTTAATTGTTGAAGTTTGCCTCTTGATTCCATTGCTGTTGCTTTTGGCTTAGATATTTAGTTCTGTCCTTTTTGTAATACTACCAATACAATACACTTAAGATCACTTGGTTCCTGACCCCATCCTTTCATATGCGTGTTTCTCTTTTTCCACTCAATTTCTTTCCTTTTCCTCACTATACTCTGGAACCAAGGTTGTTCAAGACAACACCCATTTCGTTTAGACCATTGCATTTCTTCATGCAGTTATTCAAAATTCAAATATAAGTGGTATCATTCTGTACTTCTTCTTCTGGCTTCTTCATTTAACAAATCTTTCAATTCCATCCATGTAGCTACAAATTGCATGATTGTATCATTCCTTGCAGCTATGTAGTATTCCATAATATATATATACCACATCTTTATGATCCTCTCATCTGTTGAACATTTAGGTTGATTCCAGTTGTTGGTTATTGTACTAAATACTGCAAATACATAGCAGTGTTCATACATTATTTTAGATTAATGTTTTTCTGTCCTGGGAATAGATACCCCAAAGAAGGTACCCTGAATATAGAATCATGTAAGTGATGACAGGAGAATACAACAGGCACACTTAAGTGGACAACTCCAGGGTATGCAATACCTTTCTGTTAGATACATTCTGAGGCACAGCTCCAAACCTAAACCCTAAATCTACTGCTAAAAAGAGTTTTTTAATGACTTTCTTTGCCACTAACCAGCATGCTCTATTCT
Source organism: Crocidura indochinensis (assembly GCA_004027635.1). NCBI lineage: Eukaryota > Metazoa > Chordata > Mammalia > Eulipotyphla > Soricidae > Crocidura > Crocidura indochinensis. Next base: position 10,313 of record PVKC010012548.1, read on the forward strand.
TTCTTTTGTATCAACTGAATTTGTGATCATTCTCTATTAAAATGCACCTCTCTTTCTGTATCCTATTGCATGAGGTTCAGAAAGAAAGTGGAAACACGGCAAACTCACATGGTAACACAGTGACTCAGACCCAGTCACAAACTTGGAGTTCAGCTGTCCTTGAAGATTCCTTTTGCTTTAGTAGTCTTCTTTATGACCTTTTAACCTAATCTGTCTATACTTTGCCCTGCTTGAGCTCTGGATTTCCACACAGCGATTTCTGTGTGAACTCACAAAGATGGAGTGGAGCATCTCATTTTTCCCAGAACTGCCTTTGGCCTCACTGGGGTTCTTTCAGACTGACTGAAAGTCAAGGTCCCTTATCAAATTTTATCATAACTTGGTGCCTGCAACAAAGTTGATGTCCTCTTTTGGGAAAATAATTCCACTTGTTGAACAAACCCTCGAAGGGTTATTCTGTTACTTTTCTTTCCAGTGCTCATGCAATCCTATGAGAAAGGTAGAGGGGGTGTGTGCCCTCAGTGTGGCAGTGCAAAGACTTTTGAGAGTCCCAGGGAAGTTGTCACAGAAAGAGATGGAGAGAGAGACCGGAAGTTGCAGTGCTCAGAAACTCCTGCCTGCAATATCTCTGCAGACTGGAATGAGACTGTGCTGCCTGCTGAGCTCAGCCTAAGGAAATGCTTCCCGGAACCCCACCCTGGTAGTGGGGTGACTCAGGGTGTATGTGGAATCTTGGTAAGACCTCAGGTAGCCTTCTCTGGCAGGGATCCAACTTTCTCATTGTTCTCCCATGTACCAGCACCAGGCAGGACTCCTGATCCATGGTTTCCTACCCACTTATGGGAGGTGTTTGAGGTGTTTCTAAAGCATCAGAATGGTAATTTCCTTCTAGGGTAATTTTTGTTTCTTGTTTTTGATTTTGGTCTTTGGGCCAGACTTAGGAAAGCTCAAGGGTTAGTCCTGGCTCTGTGCTCAGGAATTACTCCTAGTGAGGTTCAAGGTGCTGGGGATTGAACTCAGGTCTTGATCTTGTGCAAAACAAGTGTTCTACTTGTTGTATTATTGTTCCAGTTCCAGAATGGTCTCCTGCTTCTCAGGTGGACCTGTGCTTACCTTATTTTTGGGAGCCAGTGAGAGGAAGAAACCATATGCCTCCAGGGCACCTCGCTAAGGAACAACAAAAGAACGTACCTACTTTGGGTGAATGGTGAACAGCCAACAAAAATTGACTCACTGGTCAGAATAAAAAAGTCTGCACTTGCATCATGGTCAGACATCTCGACCTCTAGCTTTTACTGAGTCTGATGTTTCTCACTCGATTAGAATGGAATGCAGAACTATTCCATGTCCTGCCACTTTACTATCTGAGCAAAGATAAACAAATAGTACTACACTAAATTAAGAAACTTCTTTTTTTGTTGTTGTTTTTGTTTTTGTTTTGGGACCACACCCGGTGGTGTTCAGGGATTATTTCTGGCTGTCTGCTCAGAAATAGCTCCTGGTAGGCATGGGTGACCATATGGGACACCGGGATTCCAACCAACCACCTTTGATCGGCTGCTTGCTAGGCAAATGCCGCTGTGCTATCTCTGCGGGCCCAAAAGAATTCTTTTTTTGTTTGTTTGTTTGTTTTGGCTATACCCGTTTGATGCTCAGGGGTTACTCCTGTCTAAGCATTCAGAGATTGCCCCTGGCTTTGGGGGGACCATATGGGACGCCAGGGGATCGAACCGCGGTTCTTGCTTGGCTAGCACTTGCAAAGCAGACACCTTACCTCTAGCGCCACCTCACCGGCCCAAATTAAGAAACTTCTTAAAGGAAAAGTTTTCTCAAAGGAAAAGTTTACTGCTCACAGATTGGGTGAAATTATTCACCCAATACCCATCTTATAAGGGGTAAATAGCTCTAAGATGTATAAGGTAGAGCTTAACATAAAAACATCCAGGGGATGGAGCAGTAGCACTAGAGGTAAGGAATCTCAAGCACTAGCCTAAGGTAGACCTCTGTTCTATCCCCCAGTATCCCATATGGTCCCCCAAGCCAGGAGTAACACCTGAGCATCACCAAGTGTGGTTCAAACCCCCCACCCCAAATATCCAATTCCATGTAAGCACAGGGAAAAATGAACAGAAACTTCCTAAAAGAAATACAGGTGGCCAAAAGGCACATGAAAAATGCTCCACATCATTAATCGTCAGGGAGATGCAAATCAAAACAACTACGAGATATCATCTCATATCACAGAGACTGGCACACATCAAAAAGAACAAGAACAACCAGTGCTGGCATGGATGCAGAGAGAAAAAGACTCTCATTCACTGCTGGTGGGAATGTACACTGGGAATGTTGTCTTTTTTGGAAAGCAATAGAGTAATTCCTCAAAAAAACTAGAAATTGAGCTCTCATATGACTCAAATATATTGCTTCTTGAAATATATCCAAGGGCCCCAAAACACAACATAAAAAGGCATCTGCACTCCTCTGTCTATTGTAATACTATTCACAATAGCTAGAATCTGGAAATAACCCAAGTGTCTAAAAACAGGTGAGTGGATAAAGAAAATGTGGTATATCTACACAGAGAAATACTATGCAGCTGTTAGGAAAAATGAAGTACATGAAATTTGTTCATACATGATATTGAGAATATTATGCTGAGTAAAATGGGTCAGAGGGAGAGGGATAGGATACAATAATCACACTTATTTGTAGGATATAAAAAAGATAGCATGATAATAATACCCAAAGACAATAAAGACAAGGACCAATAGGACCAGTTCATGG
>PVKC010012548.1:13196-23776 GCA_004027635.1 Crocidura indochinensis
AAGAAGAAGAAGAAGAAGAAGAAGAAGAAGAAGAAGAAGAAGAAGAAGAAGAAGAAGAAGAAGAAGAAGAAGAAGAAGAAGAAGAAGAAGAAGAAGAAGAAGAAGAAAACTGCCATTGAGACAGGCTAGGTTGGGGGAGAAGTAAAAAACTGGAATATTGGTGATAGGAATGTGCAAAGCCCACCCCCGGGCATCATCAAGGTTGCCTGACCCAAAATGAGACAGATATCCTATTTTTGCTGTGCTTATAAGTCTCTGGAAAACACCAAGTCCCTTAACACACTGTATGTCATGCCTTTTCAGGTGATGCTTGCAAATTAACTCCCTTACCATCTTCATTCAAGGGGACCATGGCTAAAAATGGAACTGAAACTTGTTGAGTACAAGTATTTTCTCTCATTCAATAGGGTATCTTTCGTTAGAGTTTGAGTTTCTTTTGCTGTGCAGAGGTTTTAACTTGATGTAGTCCCATTTGTTTATTTTGATTTTTATTGTTTTTGCCTCTGTGGTATTCTTGATGATTCCATTGCAGTTTATTTCTTGAAGGGTTCTACCACTGTTTTATTCAATATGTTTTATAGATTCTGATCTAATCTTAAGATCATTAATCCACTTTGATTTACTTGTGTGAAAGGTGTGAAGTATGGTCCTAATTTTATTTTTTACACATGGTTATCCAGTTTTCCACAGAACCTATATCCACTGCATGGACTCAGTGGTCTGGGTCCTTCCTATCCCCTATGTACAGTTTCCCTCCCACTGTCTCTCTCCTATAGTACACGGAGATACAACATATGTTATTATAAGGGACTTTATTCCTAATTCCTCTCTACCCTTCACATAGGAGTAGACAGTTCATCTCCTTTCTACATTCCACTCCCTACTTTTATACAATCTGAGGGTCACTTGTATAAAACTTTTGCAGTTCAGAATGACTAAGATTCAGCCTGCTCAGGTCTCACAGTCCCATTCAGGAAGTAATCCTTGCTAATAGGGCTTACCTTTGGTGTATTGAGGGAGAGAACATGCAAACCAACTAAATACAGGAGATGGGTGATAGGAAAGTTACTCCAAAGATATGAGGTGTCTGTTGAGCTGGATTTTGAACAGGGGTACCTATAGTTTTCTCAGAGAGAAGAGAAATTCATTCCAGAAGAGTGAATTGAGGACAAAAGGCCCAGGATCTGCTCTTACAGGCTCCATTCCTCCTTACTTGAGAGCTAATTTATTATTGCATGCCAACCCTCTCACCTAGACTCTGCCTTATTTCCCATAAAATAAGGTTGTTTGACTCTTGATTTGACTCTAAGAACCACCTAGACTTCCATTTTAGTAGGGAGTGCTGAGATGAAAACAGAATGAGAATAACAATGAAAGGAATAAGAAATAAATCAGGAATCCTTATAAAAATCTTAAAGAAGGAGCCGGAGAGATAGCATGGAGGTAGGGCATTTGCCTTGCATACAGAAAGAGTGTGGTTGAAATCCCGGCATCCTATATGATCCCCGGAGCCTCCCAGAAGCAATTTCTGAGCTTAGAGCCAGGAGTAATCCCTGAGCGCTGCTGGGTGTGACCCAAAATCAAACAAACAAAAAAATTAAACAAGAGCAGAAAGTGTTTCAAAAGGAAATCTTCATAGGAAGAAGAGAAACAAACAAAAAAATACAAAGCAAAGCAAAACAAAAAAAAACAGAAAAAAATAGAAAAGGAAAAACAAACTTAGGACACCAGTGTAAATCACTAACTTAGCTATAAAAGATAAGATATATATAAAATATATCTTAATATATATATGAGATATACAACCAGATATAGAGTTAGAAAGGACTAGAAAGGGCCCACAGAGATAGCACAGCTGAACGTGGCTGACTCAGGACGAATCTGGGTTTGATTCCTAGCATCCCATATTGTCCCCAGAGCCAGAACCTATTTCTGAGTGCATAGCCAGGAGTAACCCCTGAGCATCACTGGGTATACCCCACCAAAAAAAACAACAACAACAACAAAAACCAAACAAGCAAACAAACAAAAGAAAGGACTAGAAATGTAAGTATAACACTTAAATAGTTGTTATTTAAATCACTATTTAAATAATTTCATGCTTAAAATCCTTTTCCTTTTTTTTTTTTTTTTTTTTTTTGGTTTGTGGGCAACTGTGTTATAACAAAAAGCATGTTAACAGCTCATTATCTTCTCAAGAATAAAGAACATAGATGACAACTGCAGAGTATCAACCTAAAAAGGATGATTGGAACTTCTAAAAATAAGGGTTTATGAAATTCATACTCATTTTTGATTCCTTGATGCTTTGCTAAGTGTTGGTAAATCTACTTCCTACTGTTTAGACAATGTTCAAGTATGTTTGTGGCTAAAATCTAATATCAAAGAATATGATAATTCTGCTGTTTAGTTCCAGAGTTGTTAGTTCACTGTTTTTTACCCGGTGAATCTGATTCATTGTGGACCGGGAGACAGGACCTTATCAGCTAGTCTGAATGAGATTCTGGTTTCTAAAAGGGCAACACTCTGAATGGTGAGACAAAAAGTATTCATTCTCTTTAATCTGTCAGTGCATAGAGATCACTTAAGTTTTAGGGGGTGTGTAGCTAAATAGTGTACTCAATGAACCTATAGTAATCACCCTGGCTAGACCTTGTGCAACAAATAATATCCAACCTTAATAAAATAAGAATTCTATGCTGTCTGGTTTGTTTTTAATGCTTCCCTAAGGGCCTATTTGGTTTAGCATCAAATACAAGATTAAGAGACTCTAAACTTTAGTTGAATAACCACTCAAGGGATTTAGAGATGATCTCTTTATACAACACAGAGTAAGCATACATCAGACAACCCCTTTACAGAGAACACATTTATACATATAATAAACTTCCATTTCCTAATGATAATTATTTATCTGAAAGCAAATAAAAATTATTATAGTCCCCTAAAAGCAATTTCAGTTGTGTGATGTTTTGACAAAAATTTTTTAATGAAATCTTTATTAATTTACTCACTGAAACAGAAGAAAGTGAAATTATCAAGACCACATAATTACAGAAAAATAGACATATTCACATACATGCATATATTTCTTTGTCTATTTGCCTACCTTCCATCTGCACAGCACCAATGATATGGGTGAGTATAGAAGGCATACTCAGAAGGCTAAATGACTTGCCAAGCCTAATTATAATCAAGATAAATTGAACTTTGGTCTCTAAGACCAATTCTAATGCTTCTTAAATTCCTGTAACCAAGCAGCAATAGAAATTTACAATGGAGAAGATGGGAAAAATGCAAGATAATATTATTTTTCAATCCTACCATTCGGCAAATGTTTAAATGCTTTGCATAAATAATAAACCATATACACTTTTTTCATGCATTTAAATTGAATAAAATTATTTAAATAATTTAATATTTATCTACTTTTAAATTTGGGGCCACACTGGGCAATTGCTGTGGTCTTACTCATGGCTTTGTGCTCAGGGATCATTCCTGGTGGTACTTGGGGATTGATCTGGGTTGGTTACATTCCAGGCAAATATTCGATTCACTATACTATCTCTCTGGTCCTAAATCATTTTAGAGATTTTAAGAGTATGAACACAAAGGAAATTGATGATAATAAAGATTAAAACACTGCAGCATTGCCTCTCTGAACCCCCTTTTCAAGTAGCATTTGCCCAAATAAATTCTAGAACTAGATAAAGAGCTGCAAAATTCCAAAATATATAGTTATGACATTACAATTTGGAGAAGCAGGCCTATGCAGGATCGGAATTAAGGAAGGGCCATTTCAGGAAAACAGGGAAGTATTTAGCAGCACAGTTGCCAGCTGGCCAGATGAAGACTATGGCAATATTTTTCTGTCTTTTGCTCTAACAGTGCCAAATCGCTCCACCTAATTTGCATGTAAGAGGAAATATAATTTTTTAACTTTTTCTGTATTATTTCTGCAGAATATATACAAATATTTGTATGCATTAACACATCCAAGTGAAGTTAATGTGATATATTTTTCAAAATGAATCATTTTCATGCCCTTCATGCTGAAGCGTGCATGAAAGCAAAGGGGCTGAATACAAAGCCCCTTCTTTACTGAGAGAAGTGAGATCACACAAGGTTTGCATATGCAGCATTTGTGAAGATATTTTTAATGTAACTAAGTATTCAAAACCTATTGAGCTTTTTTCTGATTCTCCAAAGCCCTAAGTTTTCAGCATATCAAATTAAATCGCTTGTTGCAACTTTATTTTCTTGCAAATGTGTCACCATTTTCCAGTAGGCAGACCCCTTGCCCTTTAAGAAATGCTAATGATGGGGCAGAGCAATAAATAGCACAGCGGTAGGGCGGTTCCCTTGTTCCCACGCGGCTGCCCAAGATGAACCTGGGTTTGATCCCCTGTGTCCCTTATGGTTTCCTAGCCAGGAGTGATTTTTGAGTGTATAGCCAGGAGTAATCCATGAGGGTCATCAGGTGTGCCCCCCCCCAAAAAAAAGAAAGGAAAAGAAATGCTAATGATATGGCAATAGCAACCAAATAAAATATCCAGTGCCATTGGGGGAAGATTATTACTCATAACACAGGATGCAGCCTGTCGATTATCCTGCTCTGATGAATAGTTAGTGCTAGGAAACCACAAAGTGATAAAAGACTAAGCAAACCCATCTTCTTGAAGGGAAAGGTGGAGGAGTGAGTGAAAACGTGGCCACACACTAGGCTCCATGTCAGGTGCACTGTAAAGGCGGGGTTGGGCTTATTCATGTTCCCTCTGGTTGATGCTGACCTCTGCTTCCTTGTAGAGGGCAGGTAGAATCCTGGCATTCAGGTCTGATTAAAGCATAAAGGGTCCACTATGACAAGAATAGTTGGAAATAATCACTCTAGACAAGAGCTGAGTGCTGAAAGGAGGTAAAGTTATATGCATGATACCCTTTCAATAGCAATACTGCAAACCTAAAAGGAAAAGGGGAGGAGAGAGAAAAAAAGAGAGAGAGGAAAAGTATCTGCCATAGAAGGAGGCTGAGGTGAGGATGGAAGGGAAACAGGGGAAACTGGTAGGGGAAAATGCTTACTGGTGAAGTGATGGAAGTCAGAACATTATATGACATAAACTCAACCAGCAGCAACTTTTAACTCCGTATCTCATGGTAATTCAAAAAATTCTAAAATTAAGAAATGAAGGGTTCAAAATAAATATTTTCTCTAAACAAATTTTATGCTAAAAGTGAAGGAAAATAAATAAGTGGCCCCAGAACCATTGAATACCACAAAATACCAAATAATAATAATTAACATATTTGCCAAAACTGTGGTTTTGCTTAGAAAATGTATCTTTTGTCCATTCTTTTGCTTTTAGTTTACAAATAACATGAGCTAATCAATGTGTTATGAACATAGTTTCATATCTGTAAGAAGAATAACCAGGAGAGTGACAAGAGATAGTACAGTACAGTGGATAGGATTTGCCTTGTACATGGCCAAATAGGGTTTGCTTCCTGGTGCCTCAAATTGTCCCCAAGTCTTGCCAAGAGTGATCCCTGAGAAGAGAACTGAGCACCAATGGGTTTAACTCAAGTCCCCCAAATATAGAAATAGCCAAGGACAGTTACTTAATTTTAGAGTAGCACTCCCAGTATTGGGGTATCCTGATGGGCTTAACATAACATCAAAGCAAGATGGGCTTCTTCTATAATATTTGATGGATAATCTTCCTCCAGTTAGTCCTTGGATAATGTCAGAATCATAGGCAGAGTAACCGTAGGCAGAACATCATTATGTCTTGAAGCAGTTTTAATTATTGGAGACCTTGAATGTGCTAGAATGGGCTAGGTCTGAGGTATTTCTGATTTTTCGTATGCCTCATTAAGTATCTACACAAGAAGTGTGGTGATTGGGGGCTTTGTTTTCACCAATTAGAAAAAAAAGGGCAAAAGGGCTGGAGAAATAGTACAGGGTGATAAAGGGCTTGCATTGCACATGTTCAACTCCAGTTCTCTCCCTAGTACCACATGTAATTCCCAGAGCATCAGCATGAGTAACTCCTGAGCACAGAGCCAGGTATAAGGCCTGAGTACCACTGTGTTTTCCCCTTCCTCCCCCCCAAAATGGTGGAAAAGCTGCCTATTTTTTTTTAAAGAATCATAGAACATGAAATATCTTGTTCTGTCTCATATTTCTATGTCTTCCTACAAATTGAGAAAAGAAAAAAAGTGGATGGGACCCAGGGGCCAAGTGGTCTCAGGACCATTGAGTGGAAATAAAAAATAGTCAGACCTAAATACCCAAACCAGAGTCAACAACAATAGAATCAAGAGATCCAAGCTATATACTAAATGGACCTGTTACACTACCAGTCTAGGAGGCTAAAGGTGGAATTGTGGACTGCATACTGGGAACTCTGGTGAAGGGAGGTCAACACTGGTGGTGGGAAGGCCCCAATTCACTGTCACTATGTACTTGAAATATAACTGTGAAAGACGTGCAATTCACATTTGTCTCAATAAAAAAAATTTTTAAAGGTTGGGAAACAAGTATAAATTAGTTTCCTCTCTAGCTCTTTGCTCAGGCTTAGCATAAGAACTGAAAAGAGAATGAAGTCTAAGGAACACACATCACATCATTCCACCCACTGATCAAGGCAGCAGAAAGCCTTTATTTATAGCTTTACAGGGTGCCCAGGTCAGTTACAATATTGCCTTGCAGACCCACAACTTTGGTAGAACTGAGCAACTAGGTATGACACAATTTTACAGACATAGGGCTTTATTTGCAATTATTGCAAGAAGCAAGAATGGCTCCTCCAAAACTCTTGTAGGCAATTTATACAGAAAAGAAGAGTTGTAGCAGAAAAAGGGAGTTTATAGCACAATATGAATACATAGAAATTCCCAGAAAATGTTGGTTGGAAGGAAACAGAATGGGAGCTCTTTCTACAGGGAATTGCTTGCATAGAAAGGTGTGAGCAAATTTCCTCACTTGACTCATGTTAAACTATATCCAGAACAGGGAGCTACAGCAATAGTCAGGCACATTTCGCATTACATGTACAATCACAGAGTGATTCATTGTGTTGAAGCCAGATTTATGACTACATTACATTTATACAATCAAAACTTCCCTGCAACCAAGACTCATTAAAATGCTTCTGTGAGGATCAGATGTGTTTCTAACACTCTGAACAGTTTTATTAAAGCCACAGATTGCTTTTGTCAATAGAAATAATTAATGATGTCTATTTTTTTTCATGATACAAAACACAATTTAATTATCAGCTACACATATAGGCGGAAGTGCTGCAATGGAGGCAAAGGCTGTCACTTTAAGGAGTGGCCATCTAATGTGTCATCCAAACTAGGATATTTAGGAGAGAAAAGGGGCATCATTTACGCTAGGCCAAGAGACAATGAAAGAAATAGTTCTAGATCATTTGGGCCCCACAGGTATTTTATCTGAGGGTGATGATTCAGAATGTTTGGGACCTCTGTTGGAGCTGAAATTAAGGGGCTATTCTTATATTCACTCTGCAATCTGAAAAGCACCATCTAGTCACAATGAAATCTGCCTTCATCTGTCAGCATGAGCAGCCTCCATCAACAATAGTGACCAAGAAAGGGGGAAACATATTACAGAGGCCTTGAAAATAAATTTAGTTATTTCTTAACTGTATGAAATGCTCTGAAAAGAATGGTTCTGTCTTGAAACAAGCATCCTAAAATTCTTTTCCATCCTCAGACTTATAGAGCAACTACTTCAGTTTCCATTCACTTTCCTCCTCTGTCCTCCATACATTCTCTTCCAGCCAATCTGCACCTTCTTTTTATTTTATTTTATTTTATTTTTATTTATTTATTTATTTTTTATTTTTTATTTTTTTTTGGTTTTTGGTCACACCCGACAGTGCTCAGGGGTTACTCCTGGCTCCATGCTCAGAAATTGCTCCTGGCAGGCACGGGGGACCATATGGGGCACCGCGATTCAAACCGATGACCTTTTGCATGAAAGGCAAACGCCTTACCTCCATGCTATCTCCCGGGCCCAATCTGCACCTTCTTTCTGCCATTTTCCCCTCAGTCCTGCCTTCTGTCCTTCCTCCAGACCCTCCATGCCACAGTGCTGTGGGGAATGAGAGCAACTAGAACAGTTCATTTGTCCATCTATTTATCATAGCTTTCAGACTTTCACTATAACAAAAACACAAATATGTTAGAGATATTTGTGACCCCGGTTTGAGAAATACTTGCCAACTGATATTCAGAGAAAAGGAAAGGAAAGAAGGGAATGAACATTGATAGAACATCATTCAAAAGAAGGCACTTCAATCACATGAAGGAAAACTTTCTCTGGTTTCTCTATGCATGAAGATATGAGGCACCATGTTTATGTTATGACTTGGGATCCTGATTCTTCCATGGAGCTATTAAAGTAAGCTATATAGTTTACCAATAGGAATGGTCAAAGAGGTTATAATGGAGATTAAAGAGGGATTCATGGGGATTATTTATTTCTCTAGAGATGATTACTGTTGGGTTTATTTATCATCTATGACTGCCTTTTATATCAAACTAGGAGGGCTTCATACAAGACCCACCCTATCATCTAGAAAGTGAAATGGACATGAATGCAACTCATGCCCCAGGAAGCTAAAATTCAGTTGCATAGAGAGATATTTTTATGGAAAAGTGAAAGCAGATGAGCATCACTTCAGTTCTCAGGAATTGATTGGGCCTTTTTTTGAGGGGGGGGGGTTGAAAAACTACACACTCAGTTTTTGTTTTCCATAAATAATATTAGAGATTCATGCAAAGAGAAGAAACAAAGATCTGTCCTTTTAATAAACACCAAACTTAAGGAAATGCTCTGTTCCTTCCAAAGACCTAAGAGGAGAGTGAACAATGAGATAAAGTCTATTTGTCCCAGTCCCAGGAAACCTTATGTGGTAGATTTAGTAAGATCATGAATTTAATAAAATCAGGAATTGGTCAGTCAAGCCAGTGGACCGGCTGCCTATTTTTGCCTATACAGCTTTATTATAACACAGTTCTACTCATGCTTTGGGGTGCCAACCTACTGGGGCATTATATGGCAAAATGGAGTAGTTGTCACAGAGACCATTTTGCTTCCAAAGCCCAATATGACTTACCCACTAGCTTTTTACAAAACTGTGGGCTGACCCCTAGAAAAGAAAATGCTCTAAAAATTCCCCAGCAAAGAAGTGGTAAAATTTTTTACGCCTAGAGTGCACGAAATCAACTATAAACACTATCCCTCAAGCAGTAGATAATAGAGTGATTAGCCACATGACTAGTACAGCACTGACCAAATTAGATCCCTAAAATGTCATAGTTTCCTGGGACCAGAGAAATAGCATAGTGGCAGGGATTTGCTTTGCACATAGCTGATCCAGAAGAACAGTGGTTTGATTCCTGGCATCCCAAATGGTCTCTCATGCCTGCCGGCAGTGATTTCTGAGCATAGAATCATGAGTAACCCCTGAGTGTGCTGGGTATGACTCAAAAACCCCCCCAAAAAAAAGAAAATGTCATAGTTTCCTGAGCAGCACAACATCTTTGAGTTTTAGCATTCAACCTCAAGCTCAGTTGGCAATGTGTAGCTGGAAGTAGCCCCTGCTTGGGAGGTCCCCAAACAAAAATAAACGCATTTTCTTTCAAGTAGAAAAATCCTATACTCTCTTACTTTTGAGTTTCTCTGCATTCGCCTGATAGGGGTAAAAACTACTGTGAAAAGAGGTGAAAAGAGATGAAATAACCTGCCATTTCGTCCTAAGCTATTTCAAGAGATCAGTCCTCACAGATCCACTTGGTATGCACAGTTAGATGGAGGAAACTGCCTAAATTGAAATTGAATCCTTGCTAATTCTAAAGGCTTAAACACTATAAATCCCTAAATAATCTAAAGTAAATATATATTTTATTCAGAGATAAACAAAGAACTTCCACTGTAAATATCCTGAAGAGTAGGACACAGAAAATAAACTCAATTTTAAGTTGACATTCTAAGAGTTCTGTGTGGGTTCAATGTATTTTCAGATTTTACATCTATTTCTTCAGCAAAAAAATGCAGAATTCCAGGTGCAACTCTCCCATTTTTCATATTCAGCCAGACAGTGCTCATCCTTGCTGGCACTCAGCTTTCTCACCTGCAAAGCAAAGGGTTCCACCAGTACTATACTATACTATACTATACTATACTATACTATACTATACTATACTATACTATACTATACTATACTGTACTGTACTGTACTGTACTATACTATACCATACCATACCATACCATACTATACTATACCATACCATACCATACCATACCATACCATACCATACCATATCATACCATACCATACCATACCATACCATACTATACTATACTATACTATACTATACTATACTATACTATACTATACTATACTATACTATACTATACTATACTATACTATACTATACTATACAGCCTTTACATTCTGATGATTGTGACTTTGGAGCTGGGGTTTGTCTTAGGAGGTGAATCTACAACTCCTTTGCAAAGTTTGTGATGACACCTGTCAACATGGGGG
>PVKC010012549.1:0-23674 GCA_004027635.1 Crocidura indochinensis
ATTGCAATAGGGCGAAAGAGAGGTAAAGGGAGGAAGGTGATTGCCTTGCACATGGCTGACCTCATTTCATTCCTGACATGACATATGTTCCTTTGAGCACTGCAAGGAGTAAACCCCAAACATTTCCAGATGCAGCCACTTAGCCTAAAGCAAAACATAAATACAAAGGAGGAAATTTGCTTCATCCTTTGTTTTTTCCCTTTTAGTGCAGATGATTATACCTATTTGTATGCATGAAACAACCATTTTCGCAACTTTCTTCCAGTCTTTTTGCTATATGATTTCATTGATATGGAAGAAGGATCTGACCAGATACCATGTGTGCCCATTTGGTTTTTAATTTTGAATGGCAAAGAGAGGGTAGATTATAGGGAAATGATATTAAATATATTTAAGGATACAGCTAGGTAGTGAAGCAATAGTAGAGCAGGGAGAACATTTACCATGCATGTAATCTAATTGGGTTTAGTCATTAAAACTATATATGGTCCTCTCAGGAGTATTCTTTGAGAGCAGTGCCAGGAGTGACTCCTGAGTACGTTAGATATGAACCCCAAACAAAACAAAATCTTCTTGATAATAATAAAAATAAAAACATAATCAAAGCCAACATGAAATTTCACAGTAAAAAGTTCCACATTTTTTAATGTCTTCTAATATTTCTAATGGGTAATATTGTGGCATAATTTTAATAGTAGGTAGATGCCATCCTTCTGAAGTTTCTGTAGGTGTTGAATATACATTAATATAAAGCATATGTCCTTTGATGTGCTTTTCAAGAAGTCCTGCATAAAGTAACATTTATTTTATATCATTAAATTAGATTTAAAGCTTTTACGGTATTTAAAATTAATCAATTAATCAGTGTCCATCAGGAGCAAATTTATCCAAAGAAGAATTTGGTGTTATATTTAGTAATAGAATTTTTGATGACAAAGATAATTGAATCATTTCTGCTTGCCACCAAGATAGATGTATTTATGTTGATTAAGCGAGTTGGTAGGAGAGTCATTACAGCTGATGAGGAAGACACTAGCCTGTCTGTAGAATTGTTGAATACTTTTAGTTGATTTTGGCTTGATATTATTTTTGAGATAGAACAAAATTAGGATTTATTAAATTAATAATTCTTCCCATAAGACCTCTTTCAAGATTTAATAAACATGACATACAAATGATTACAAAATTATTTTGAAAGCCTGCATAATTACTCTTTTTTGTTTAAATTCAGCAAATATAGGAAAATCTGAAAGTATTTTTAATGGTGATATGTGAATTTAGTAAAAATTTATTTGGATTAAACAATAGCTCATGTAATGTTTCTATATTAATCAGGCAGACATTTCTAGGATTAAGTGACTATTTATTTTTGGAATTGAATGGAGATGGGATGGAGGATCCTGTCATACTCAACTGGATAAGGTCATGAAAAAGTTGCCTTCCTTTTTCTCTCATAAAAAAACACTCCAGTATTCTGTCTTGATTTCTTTCATATTCAACACTGCATGTTACCATTCCAAATTTCCTTTCTTCTTTGTTAATGGAAGCATTATTTTTGCCAGTGACTTCATAGACTGTATGCATATATTTAAAGAACTGACATCTTGAAAATTCTTTTTAAATCATTTGCAGCTGTTTATACCAAACACAACAGGTTTATATTTAAACTCAAAGGGCTCAGAGTGCCAACTGTCCAAATACTAAAGAAACAAAATGCAAAGTATAAACAAATAAAAATTCTTCTAAAGATATAGATCTCAGATGATCTACTGAATTGACAAGGGTAACCTTTAATATATTTATCTTAGGATTGTTGAAGTACACATCTATATTTAAAGTCAGATAACTCTAGTCTCTGGCAGATGCCTAGGTATATGCTGGGAAAACACTGATTGAGTCTTTATAAATGGTTGAGTTTTTATAAATCATCCAGGGATTTATGTTTTTCCTTATTCAAATTCACTGTTTTGTATGTGGCATTTCCAAGTTTTAATAATTATTTAAACTATATATTATTTTAAAAAGCATTTTCATTGGTATATCACTCATTCCTTTTCCTTATAAATATTTTTCTTTTCTTTGCATTCATGACATAAAGATGTGTGTGGCAACCACCCTAGATATAGGCAATTATAGAATGGAGGGACTTATATAAGAACTTAAAGTTATACTGCTATATTATTTAAAGGATCCATTTGGATGAAAATGTTTTAATTAGTATAAAAATAAATAAAACAAGAATCACATCTTTAGGTTATGCTGCATAAATGAAAATATCTTAGAAATCAAACAATTTTTAGCTGGTGTGAAATCTATGATTCTCTCACAATTATGTACATGTTAGAGATTCTTTAAATCAAAAGATTAGAAATGATGCCAAAGCCTATATGAGAAAGTCATTAAGAAACACTAAGTTAGTAGTTATAGGTTATATGCCTCAAATATTTATATTTTAATTAATGGAATACTGTCAAACATATTTCAAAGGACAGATTCCATAATATAAATAAAATATAACTAATACATATCTGGATACATTTTATTTTCAAGTTTCTATTTAAAAAACTTGGAATATGCACCTCTAATTTGTCTTGAAACTTTCACTGTGATCCTTTATACATACTTTATATATTCTACTCTTTTCTTCCTTGATTTCTACCAATTTGTATTTATTTATAAATCCTTCATCTGACCATAATAAATAAGGACCAGTGGTTTGCCAATGCACCTAAGTATTGTTATTAAGGGGGTGTTCTTTATATGACTGAAACCCAGCTACAACCATGTTTGTAATCAAATTGTATATATAAAGATGTTAATAAAAATTATTAACTCCTACCTTGTTGTGATATGGAATTGAGTGCTTTTAATTTTAACTAATAGTTTCTTTTGAAGTATTATATGTAGACTAGCGAATTTTATTTCAAGAAACTTTATTTTGCAAGTGTGAGGAACTTTGTTATATATGCAGTAGATTATAGGAGTTTGTTAAACTGTGGCCAAAACAATATTTGAAAATATTTTTTGAGCCATACTTAGCTATGGTCAGGTCTTATTCTGAGCTCTACACTTAAGGATCATTCCTGGAGGGGACCAGAGACTTTATGCAATACCCAAAGCAGAAAAAAGATAGACCACAAAAAGGGGAAAATTGTATAACAATATCCCTGATGAACACAGATGCAAATATTTTCTCTTTTTTTGGGGGGGGGGGTGTACACCCAGTGGTGTTCAGGGGTTACTGCTGGTTTTATGCTCATGGCAGGCACCAGTCTTAAATCTTTTCAACAAAATACTTTTAAATTGAATTCAACAGCATATACAAAAGAGCATATCACAAGACCAAGTGGGATTCACCACAAAGATGAAAGAATGGTTTAGCACAGAGAAGTTAATAAGTGTTATATGCCACTTAAATGCAAAATATATCAGGGACTAGAGAGTATAGTGGCTAGGTCATTTGCCTTACAGTAGACCCATTCTCAACCCTCAGTTTACCATATAGTCCCCTGAACACTGCCAGGAGCAATTCCTGAGTGCAGAGTCTGGATTAATTAACCCCTAAGTTTTGAGTGACCACAAAACAAAACAAACAAAAATAAAACAAAATAATATACATGGTGGTAGGGATTAAAACAGCATGGTACTAGAATAGAGGAAGATCAGTGAAATATGATTGAAAATCCAGGAATAAATTCTCAGATAGTTAGGCAGCTAATCTTTGATACAGAACCAAAAGATATGTAGTTGAACAGGGAAAGCCTCTTTAACAATTGGTATTAGCAAAAGTGGATGGTCACAAGCAAAAAGAAAAAAAAAACATTCAGGCCAGAGAGATAGGGCACTTGCTGGTGACTGGTTTGATTTCCATACTCTATATGCTCCCCAGAACCCTCCATAAGTGATCCCTCAGAACAGCAGGTTGTACCCACCAAACAAACAAACAAACAAACAAAAAACCCTCAGACCCGAAAGCAATGCAAAAAGTCAAATCAAAATGAATGAAGAACCTCTCTGCCATACCTGAATCCATAAGATAGTCCTAATTTTGATCTTTGTAATTATTCTTTGAATATCTTCCTTGTTTGCATAGTCATACACTTTAAGGTAGAGAGCATAGTTATTGATCTTTTCCTACAATATGAACACACACTAGATGATGTATTCAATTTATTGAATGTACATTTCAAATTTGGTTTGCACACATATTTAATAGAGAGTATAGTCTATATACTTTGTACTATATAGCCTGTTGCTGTCTTTCAATTCAAATTTTACATTTTTGAAAATTTACCAAAAATGAAATATATGTTACTGTAACCTAAATTTTTAAAAATGTTATGTATATAATATTTTAGTATAGATCAAGTCTTTATCATTTCAAGCAAGGATATATGGCAGTTTCAGTAATATAATTTACATGATGAAATAAGTCAGAATAAAGCCTAAAATGTTTAAAGATCTTTTTTATTAGTGAAACAAATGGGAATCAATCAGAGAGAAATATTGAGGCTGAAAACGAGACTTTAATAAGTTGTTGAGTCATTTATTTTAATAAATGCTGCTGCAGATGCTGGAGAATTTGTGGACAGGGAATTTACCACACACTGGGGAGAGGGGAGGATGTGAGTGAAGAGGGAAAAAAATGATCAGTATTTAAGGGAAATTATGAAAAGGAAAAGAGACAGAGGAAAACTTGAGGAGAAAAATAAAATTGATTGTTTCCAGGACCAAACAGCTATATGAACATTGAGTGGAAATAAAAAATGATCAGACTTAAACACCAAACCCAAAGTCAACAACAACAGCATCTACAACAAGCTATATACAGAATGGAGCAGTTACACTAACGCTCGGAAGAGGGGTGAGCAAAGGAGAGAGATATGGGACACATGCTGGGAAAAGGGGTGAAGGGAGGCCAACCCTGGTGGTGGGAATACCCTGATTCATTGCTACTATGTACCTTAAATATTACTGTGAAAGATTTTTTATTCACTTTGGTTACAATAAAAATTATAAAAATAAAGTTTGGCACAAGAAAATCCATGAGTACATTAGAAACACAGAGAAAGTATGGAAGAAATTAAAGTTGAGAAGAAAGGTAGAGCCTGATTGTCCCCGAACTCCTCTCAAGTTAGCTGCTGCCTGACCAGCGGCTGCGGGTTTTGGGACCAACCCCACCCAGAAGTGTCTGCAGAAGCCACATGATTGGAGGTGAACTGGACCCACTCAAGAACGCTGGATCTAGAGGAGGCTGGCCACTCAGCTTCAGTCCACACTGCGCATGAGATTTTTATTCGGTAAGTGAATAATCGCGAATACTGCGAAATTTGAAGGCCGGCCGTGGGCCACAAAATGTTGTATGGAGTACAACACTCAGAAAACATCACATTACAAACAGAGTGAAAATAACACAGGCCAATACCATGTATAGAGATGAAATGGCAGCTCTGATGACCCAAAAAGTGCCAACTACCTATTTAGCCTTTCAGATAAGGAGTTTAAAGAGGAAATTTTCATGATCCTTATAGAAATCAAAGAAAGTCTGGATTGAGATGAACAAAACAACAAATAAGAATCAAAAGGATGTGAGCATCTAAATAAGAAAACTTCAAACTGAAATAACAGGACTGAAAAACTTGGTAGACAAAATGAAAAATCACTGGAATGCCTCTCCAACAGTGTAACTGCTTCTGAGGACCAAATCAGTGAGCTGGAAAGTGAGATGCATAACAACCCCTTACAACAGAAAATATTGAAAAAGAGCCTTAAAACAAATGATCAGACAATGGAAAAAGTCCTCAAAGAATGTGAACAGATGAAAATAGAAGTCTTTGATAAACTAAACAGTAACAACGTAAGAATCACTGGAGTCCCAGAGACCCAGGAAGAAAATACCCAAGAAGAATCAACAGTCAAGGACATTATTGTAGAGAAACCCCAGAGCTAAAGATTGCATGCAACAAAATCCTGCATGCCTGAAGAGTACCAGTTAAAAAAAAATGGAAAAAAAAGGCACTCCAAGACACATCCTAGTCACAAGGAAGAATCCCACAGATATGGATAGAATACTGAAATCAGCAAGATCAAAAAGAGAAATTACATTCAAAGGAGCATCCTTAAGATTTGCAACAGACCTGTCATAAGAAACCCTCAAGGCCTGAAAGCAGTATGGAATATAGTGACAAATGAAATGAAATGAATGTTTTTCCTAGAATACTGCACACAGCCAGACTTACTGTCAGGTTTGAAGGAAATATGCATTGCTTCACGGATAAGCAACAGCTCAGAAACTTTGCAGACTCAAAACCGGCCTTAAAAGAAAACCTGAAAGGTCTACTTTTAGATAAAACCAATCAACAGACACAACAAACTCCTACACAAAGATGACAGTAAATCCCATGACAATTATCTCTCTCAATGTCAATGGACTAAGTGCACCAGTTAAGAGACACAGAGTGGCAAAATGGATCAAAAAAGTTGAACCCAATATTCTGCTGCCTACAAGAAACACATCTGAATATCAGAATAAACATAGACTCAAAATCAAAAGTTGGAGGACAATAATTCAAGCAAATAACTTTATTTAAAAAGCTGGGGTAGCCCCTGAACCAAGAAAGCTACCTATGAAAACGCCAAGGGTTTTTTCAACAACACCTGGAAACAATCTTCTACCAGGGAAGACACTGCTCTGACATCGATCTACTTACAGGAGACTTCCCTTAACACTGAGAAGACGTAAGAACATCAACGGCCTGCATACTGGACAGGACTTTCTGCATTGCCCTTTAATTATAAGGTGAAACGAGAGCACGCTCTGCACCATCCTAACTGCAATATAGGACATGCAGATTCCAGGATCTTTAATACAGAAACATAATACCAACAACAGAGTCAGCGTGGAAAATAGAAGTGTGTTGGCACTACAGACAACGACTTGGATTGGGCAATCTAATGTACTTGGAGCCTAGAGCTGGTCTTATGCCAGGAAACTTCAGAGGTTTGGTCCCCTTGTATTTAGGCCAAGGATTTTCCTATCCATGACCCCCATATTTTGATGGGCCAATGCAAACAATTATTACCACTCTAACACCGTTTTTACTGTGCTCCTTTGACTCATCCTTAAAAAGAAACACCCATTTTTGAGGCTAACTTAAACTAATATGCATATACATGGAAATGTAAAAACGTACTATGCCTTCACCATTTAAGGAGTTACATAAGTTTTATGGCTTTAGAATGCTTGCTGTGCTGCTAAGAAATATGTATTGCAATCTGGGGAATTGAGGGACAAAGTAATTGTACATGGGTTCTGTTTTATTTTTCTTAATATTCTTTGGTTGAACATTCAATGTTAAGATATCAGCAAGGGGACTTATGTGAATTCTATTTATGGGTGATCATCTTTCCACTGTAACTTTACCTTGTCCTCTATCTTTGCATCTTTGTCCTCATAATTAAAAAAATTAAAAAAAAAAGCTGGGGTAGCCATATCCATATAAGATGACACAAATTTTAGACTGAAAATAATTATAAATGACAAAGATGGACATTTCATAATAATCAAGAGAAATATACAACAGGGAGAAATCACTCCCCTAAACATATACACACCCAATAAAGGACCAGCAAAATATTTAAAACAATTATTGACAAATCTGAAAGAAGACATTAATAGCAACATAATAACAGTGGGAGACCTCAACACTGCCCTATCTTACCTTGATAGGTCAACCTTTGCAAAATCTAACAAGAATATAGTAGCTCTAAAAGGAGAAATAGAAGAAAGTAGCTTTATAGACTATATATATTTATAATATATATATATATATAGAGAGAGAGAGAGAGAGAGTATATGGCTCTCTTACTGCAGGCATCTTGTGTCTCAGCAACTCTAGTGAGGGAAATATTCTTCACGAGATGAAAGTGGGTGATCATGAGTGGCTGGGCAGAATATGAAATTTGAAATAATGAAACCACACACCAGTATATGGGAGCAACACGTTTTCTGGCAAGTGTGTGACAATTTTACTCTTCTATATTGGTATATTATATATGTATATATACTATATATGTATATATATTGGTACATATATGTATATATATGTGATATATGTATATCTCACATGTATATATACCAATATATAAGTATATTGGTATATATATATAGAGAGAGAGACATATCAAACCCAGTCTTAGGCATGAAAGGAATTTCCATGTTGACAATAGGTGGGACTTATAGAAAAACAGAAATAATAACAGCAAGCCCTGCTAAAATGTACATATCAAAACTATCCAGTGGAGGTGAAAAGAATCTTACTAAAAAGTCCTGAGCTAGGAAGGAGGAAGTAGCATGATAAAGAGAAGAGGGGGTAGCTAGATTAAAAAGGAGGATTTTGGGGCCCGAGAGATAGCATGGAGGTAAGGCGTTTGCCTTTCATGCAAAAGATCAGCAGCAGTTCGAATCCCGGTGCCCCATATGGTCCCCCGTGCCTGCCAGGAGCAATTTCTGAGCATGGAGCCAGGAGTAACCCCTGTGCACTGCCGGGTGTGACCCAAAAACCAAAAAAAAAAAATTAGAAAGGAGGATTTTATGACAAAAGATGAAAAACTTGTTTGCTGAAATTTGGGGCTTGGGTCCGGATGGCATCTGATAGTGAAGGAAGAAACTGTTTGCTTATTACTTAGAAGCTGAAATCAAAAAGGCAGATTTGACAAATAGCTGGCTGATTTGCTTTAGAGATGTAGATTTATTTAGCCAGCTCCCTCGAACCATAGTAATTTCTAAAATATCACTTTCAGGGCCAAAGAGATAATACAGTGGATCAAGTGTTGGTCTTCCAGACAGTTGACTTCTGATCTCTAGTACTGCATTGAGAAAAGGATAAATAAATGAAGCAGTGTAATATGTGGTGTCTCAGCTTTCAGTTTTTCACAAGAAATCAGAACAGTCATGGGAGAAAATGTATTTTCGCCAGGGGTTGTAGAGCAGTTTCTTGGATCTTACAGAGTCAGCCAAGCTTCCTTTTGCTTCTTTCTCTGCCACTTTTATTATACAGAGTTTATTATAAATCACCTAAGGGTCAAGGTTGATGTAATTAAGGATATCTGTGCAAATTAACTCAAAAAAAGGTAAAGAAAAAGTAAAGTGATTTTACTGATGTAGAACAACAGGGCAGAATAGCCTTTTCTTGTAGAATACCCTCAAAGGTTCTGTCTCCATAATCTACCTTAAAAAAAAAAGAGCCTGATATCTCACTCCCAGGGTGTGGACTTCAGGAGAGCTGAGCTTGGCTTGCAGCAGTGCCTTGCATACATTCCCTGCCCTGCTCACCGAGGCCAGTGTCAACACTCATCTCTCATGTTGAAAGCATTTATGTCACTGTGGCATGAGGAATGAGGGTTTTATCTTTCTCCCAACTGCTGGATTTTTAGTGTAATATTCAGAAAAATATAAGACAGATTCCATCTGACAGACGAGTATCCTATATAGTACCTTCCTGGTGAACGTCTACGAGATGTCAGAATCTTCAAAAACCAATGGGGTTTGGGAAATTCACAGTCACAATAAACTAGTGAGACATGTCAGATAAATTTTCTGTAGCACTCAATGGAGCTCCAGTCCTCTGTCTGTCTCTGTCACTAGAGTCACAATAATAAAATATGTTAATGATGGAGGAGGAAATTGCATACTTATAGGAACTCTGTACTAGCATCTCAGTGTTCCGCAAATCTAAAACCATTCTATAAAGTGAAATAATTTGAAGGGGGAAAATGGATGGTACCAAGACCAGACAGTTGTATGCTCATTTGATGGAAATAAAAACTGATCAGACATGAATACCAAATCCAAAGTCAACAACAACGTATCGATACCCAATCTACAACAAGCTATACAAGGGGGAACAGTTGCACTAGCATTATGGGGGGTAAAGGAGGAAGATGTGGGATGAATGCTGGGAACAGGGGTAGAGGGAGGACAACACTGTTGGTGGGAATGCCCCTCATTCATTATCACTATGTGCCCCAAATATTACTGTGAAAGAATTGTAATTCATGAACTGTGACCACAATAAAAAAAAAACTAAAATTAGCCATCTTTATAGTTTGGTGAATGCTACTTACAGTAGCAAATGCTGATGTAGCTACATCAGCATTTGCTTTGTTTTCTTTATGTTAGTTAGTTAGTTAGTTAGTTAGTTGCTTGAGTTCGACTGCTTTTGTAAGTGGTCTGAAGCTGCTCCTAGGAGCTGCTCCTAGGCTCAGTAGGGACGTCGTTTGTATTATATGTTGCTGATGTGGTTCTATCCCAGTCGTCCCCAATGGTCCCCTGAGCTCCACCAGTGATTGCTGAGTGTAGAGCCAGAAGATCCTCCTGAAATACCTTTGTGGGTATGGCCCAAAATGAAACAGAAACTGCTTGTTGTTTTGTTCCTAGGAGTACTTCAACTCGTGGAGGTGCTGGGGCCCCAAACTCACATATAGAGCAGACACTCAGGTTTACAGACCTGTATCTCAGTGCCACATTAGTTTTTATTATCTATACTATTTTTTGTTTGTTTTGTTTTACATCTAGCAGCACTCAGGGGTTACTCCTGAGTCTGTGCTCAGAAATCGCTCCTGGCAGACTTGGGGGACCTTCCGATGCAGGGATCAAACCCAGGTCCGTCCTGGGTCAGCCACTTGGAAGGAAATGCTCTACCACTGTGCTATCACTATGTGATATTATCCAATCTGTGTTATTATCCAATTGCTATTACTCAGTTGTTTTACTCATTGCTTTGGAAGTAGCTTCTTGTCATCTAATTGGATCTTTTAGAGAAGGAATGAGAAAAATATACAATTTAATCAACCTCAGTTCATTTACTAAGATGCTTCTAGAAGGTAACAAAGAAGTTAATTTTCTGTTATCATTTGATGTTTATGTTTATTTTTTTCTTTGGGGGGGTGATGAGGAACATACCTAGCTATGCTCTGGTAGCTTATTCTCATTTGAGCATGTGAGTTTGTGTGAGAGTACATACTACTTGGCTCTATATAGCCACTTCTTGTTTTTCACTAGATTTTGCTCTGAATACTGAGATCAATAAGAAGAATGAAATTTCCCAGAGGTTATCCCACAAACACATTTGATTCTGGAGTTATGGTTTTTCTTGGTACAGGAGAGGTGATGCAATAATGATTTCAAAGAGTCCTGGGAAAGTTCTTGGGCTCAATAGTTTCTTTTCTATGCTTTTAAAGATTTGTAGTGTGTATGTTTGAGGTGGGATAGGCCATTTGGACTACTTCTGGCAGGATTGAAGTTTTGTTAGTAGATACATAAACTCTCTATATAATTCAAGACTTATGGTCACAAAATTCAAACTACATTAAAATAATATTTGACACTCAAGGCTATAAAGACAGAATAATACATGGGGAAATTATTTTACAGCTATTAAATGTTGTGAATGTGTGCATATGTAATTACTATGTTTAATTATTAAAGCTTGCTACTTCCCAGCCCAATATGCAGGGTGATGAGCTTAACTTTAAGAGAGAGAGTTAAATAGAAAAAAAAAATTTGGTCCAGAGCAATAGTACTTGTCATACATGTCACCAATCTGTGTTCAAGCCTCTTGACAACATATGGTTCCTCAGGCACTGGTAGTATTGTCACTTGAGTGCAGAGCTAGAAATAAATCCTGACCATTGCCGGGTATAACCCCAAAGCAACCAACCACCACCATCAACAACAACAACAACAGCAACAACAAAAACTTTTCTAAATTAAGCAGGTATTATTTTAATGCTTTACATATTTTCATGCAAGGCAGCACTTTACTTCTCTGGCCCCATTTTTTTTATATTTTGTAGAAAATAGGTGTTAATAAAGTCCTGCATAGTAGATTCAAATGGTGGCCTCCTTTCTTAGTAGGACACGTGAACAACAATATGAGTTCTACATTCATTTTCATCACTAAAAAATAATAATCTATTTAAATGGCTATTTAATTGTGTCATGTTTTACAAAAATATTCCTATTATCAGTACTCAATAAAAAATAGTACTTATTTTTCAAATTAGTTCTCCATTTTTAACTTAATTATAGATGAAAACAATTGGGAGCCCCAGACCTTCCCAGTCTCCTAGTGTCCAAACCTCTCTTACAAAAAAATGGCATAAGGAGTGACGCAATACTGTCCTTTTTGTTGTATATATCTTTCTAAAAGGCCAGCACCAGGACATCTGCCCTCCTTTTTGTTTGGAGAAGGGTGTTGGCCATACCCATCTGTGCTTAGGGCATTCTTTGCTCAGGAAATCATTCTAGTGGGCTTGGAGGCCAATTTAGGTTGACAGAGATCAAGCCTGGGTTGGCTGTGTGCAAAGCAAGCCCCCTATCTACTATATTATCTATCACTTCAACCCAGGAGAAAATATCTTTTGGCAAATAGTTTATATCTACTTGTAGATAAGTTACATCATTTAACATGGTTCTTCCAGTTTTCAGGACAATAGACAATTTCATTAGCATGTACATAGTATTTTATAGAGACTTCATTTTAGGTGAAAGGAGATTACATTTTGTAGACAAGTAGAAACATTCCTTTAGACTTCTTCATGCAGAGGTTCCAGATAGCACCATTCATGCTATCACTAAATAAGTTTAGTAGCTAATAACTACATAGAAAGCATGTGAATTTATAGTCATGTCACATCAGCTTTTGTCAGGCAATGCATTGGTATTGACTCCCTCTACTGGGCCAATTAGTGAATGAATATTTTATTGTTTTAGTCAAAATTGCCGAATTAGTTGTGCTTTTCTTTCCTTTGAGGTAAGTTACTGGATCTTTAAACATGAACAAGCCTAATAATGGGTTTACTATGGATATAACATTTTTAATATGATTGTATTAACTTGAGTTTCTCTACTTCATCTGCACCCACAGGAAACATCTCAAAATATTTAACATGTTTGTAAATTGTAGTTAGGTAGACATTCCCATCAGGTATATTGAGAATTTTCCAGTTAAAGTTTCAGATTTAAATATCGACCATTCATTTATGTTGGGAGTTTTACAGCTTTCTCTATATTGGTTAGTAAAAATATTTGAAATTATTTTTGGTTAAAAAACTTTATTTTTCTAACAATGAGAGAAATAATGAAAGGGAAAATTTCAAGAGAGATATTATGTAGCAGCATATTCTGTAGTGAAGTTATTTCTCTCCCATTTTCTTGTGGACGGATGTTCTCTGCTGCTCTGGGGTTTTGTTCTGACCTACAATTAGTCTGTTGTTTTTTTCTTTCTCTTTATTTTCTACTTACTACTGGGAAATTGGAAATCATAGGTTTGGCTGGAAATCGTTCCTAGAAAGAATTAGTGATACTTACTGCTATTATTTTTTAAAAGAGGCACAACCATATTATTTTCAGTGACCAAAATAATTTTGTTTGTTTTATTTTTCAGCCAGAAATTTTGTTTTGTTTGTTTAGTTTTTCATTCAGAAATCGCTCCTGCCTTGGGGGACCATATGGGATTCCAGGGGATTGAACCATTGTCCATCCTAGACTAGCGCACGCAAGGCTGATGCTTTACACAATGCACCACTGCCCCAGCCCCCCAAATAGTTTTTTTATGATAATTTAATGATTTGAAATGCACCATAACTTCTGTAAGAGTCTCAGAACTCACAGTACTTTTAAAATGTTTTCTTACTTACTCAAGTCAAAGAGCCATAGAAGGTTTCTAAGTCCCGATAATTTATTTCATAACTAGGTAACCTTTATGCTTACCCTTTATCAAAACTTTGTCAAAAGTGTTGATAAATAATTATTTTTATCTGAAGCATTTTGGGATTTCTCAATTTTACAAAATTTTGGAGAGAATAAAATAAATGTCAAAACTAAATTAGTGTGACCTGAATTCCATAGGAATACTTAATAATAAGAAATTCAGAGTATAGAGATAAGGGTGATAAAGGCAGTTGTAAAATATTTAGAATATATCCTGCTGGGAAAAAGTTATGGAACATAATTAACTAAGTTATAACATGTCAATTTTCATGACTACTACTTTGAGGCAAAAACTCAAGCATTATTATCTATTGATCCTGAAAACATGGGTTCCTCTTATTTAGGCAAAGGTAAAATAAAACTTAAATGATTAAATTTCCTTTGAGCTAATATGTATTTAAAAGATTTGTGTGTGTGTGTGTGTGTGTGTGTGTGTGTGTGTGTGTGTGTGTGAATCAAAACTCTGTGGACTGTGTTCTTATCTTTAAATTGGAATGTCTTTGTGCAATCATCTTAAGTCTTACTTCCAAGGTTTACATTCTTCCCTTAGTTTCTCTATGGATCTAGTAATGTACCCTTAAATATATTAAAGAAGCCACAATTCTGGAAGGACTTTTCTACTATAAATAATGGAAATGCTTTTAATCATAAGTAAGAGAAAACTTTGATTCCATCATCGCTTTCATCTTAATCTTTTTTTGTTTCTTTGTTTTGGTGCCACTTTCTCATCTTTCTTAAACAATGGAAATAACCTAATCTCTTGATTTAAGAATATTTGTATTTGGGAGGCTGGAGGTATTGTATAATTGGTAGAAGAACACTTACCTTGCACTCAATTGTCTTGGATTCAATTCTCAGCACCCCCATATGAACTGTCAAGTCCTACCAGGAGTGATTTCCAAACACAAGACCAGGGGTAAGCCCTGATCTCTGCTTGGCATGGCCCAAAACCAGATGCTAAAATAATATTTATTTTTAAACAAAGAAAGCATATTTTGCAGTACCTCTTTCTAGTAAAATCGATTATTTATCTAGATCAAAGCATTTCTTTGCTCTACTAACACTAAAGACTTCACTGTATACACAATATATAATTTAGATATTCATTTATTTTTCTAAGCATCTTTCAACTTCCATATCTTTTTTCTATTATCAACACATTGTAGGAGTCTGCATTTTATAGTTAACATTGCACTGAATATACATCATTCAAAACATTATTTAATATATCCATCAAAATGGATAGTATTTGCTACATTCTTGTTGCTACATTATTATCCTCAAATTTTATATACATCCCCCAAATTTTCTGATATACTTGTATTTTCAAGATTAACAATTTATAACTTATACACACACACACACACACACACACACACACATATATATATACATTTTGTGTGTTGGTGGTGATAGAAAATACCTATTCGTGCATTCTATGAGTACCAGAGGTTTTTAGAAACAGAGGTTTCTAGAATGAATACCAGAGGTTCTGAACTACATTTCAACGTTGCCACTTATCTACACTATTTTATTACAATAATTTAAAAGTACCAAGTATAAATTTATTTTTCTCAAATTTCGAATAATAACTAGAAATAGTTATTCGTATAAGACTGGTAAATAGTAATAAAATATTTTAGCCATGAAAAAGAAAATGAAAAGGAATAATGAATTCTAAATTACTTTGTAGGTGACAATATTGATATTAGTTAAGTATGTTGATCAATGCCTCTGAGTAATGAGACACAGGACTCTCATTCAGTGTGGTTGAGATATAGCTATTTATTCACTGGATATTAATTTTTGATACAGATCTTGAAATTAGTAATATAGTAATAAGAATTACCTCTAACTATTGAATTTGTCCTTACATAGAAAGGCTTTTATAAATATAAAGTGTGATTTAAAGAAATAAAAAACAAAATTTTTTTATTTTGATGTTTATGGAGGGTTCACTTTAGCAAAAGACATACTGTTTTAGAGACTTTTCTATTATTAAGACAGACATACTCCAATTTTAAATATACTCTCTTCAGGGGCCCGGGAGATAGCATGGAGGTAAGGCATTTGCCTTTCATGCAAAAGGTCATCGGTTCGAATTCTGGTGCCCCATATGGTCCCCCGTGCCTGCTAGGAGCAATTTCTGAGCATGGAGCCAGGAGTACCCCTGAGCACTGCCGGGTGTGACCCAAAAACCAATATATATATGTCTTTAACCCTGTTCTCTTTCTTTCCCTTTTCAATCTCACTTTTCTGCTTTATATGCTGGGAGGTGGGTGAAGAGAGTATAAAGCAGAAAAGTGAGATTGAAAAGGGAAAGAAAGAGAACAGGGTTAAAGACATGTGCCTTAGATACAGCCAACCCTGGTAGCATATGGCTCACTGAATAATACTTCCAAGAGTGGCTCAAGCAATGACTAAGTCTTAATCTCAATTACTGAGCTCATCTGAAATGAAAATACCCAAAATCAACCAGCCAAAATAAACAATCAAACAAACAAAAAACAAAAACAAATCACAGGTAATAGAAGACTCAGTTGAAGTTTCTATCAAAATAACTAGACTTTATCTGCATTAAATATTCATTTTAACTTGCTATGTTCATATATTGATGACTAATAAACCCAACATTATTATATTCATATAAAAATTAACTAGCTCACTTTTTTTTAGTTAGGCAGGAATTGAAATTGTTTGAGTAAAAGTATGTTTGCTTACTTTCATTAGGCAAGCTTTGCTCAAAGACAAAACCTTGGGTTCACAGCCCTAAGACTTGCAGTGTAAGAGTGACATCTTCTCCTTGGCTTTGAACAAGACTCCAGCAATTTCATACATAAATTTCCAATGTTTTTATTTTATTTTAGAAACTAGGCATTTACCAGAGTTGGAGAGGCAGCAGAGAAATCATTTTAATTCTTTATTTTTAGATGAAAATGTTGACTGCTACTCTAACATTGTTCTCTTCTAATTACACTAATCATTAGGAATCCAAATAAAAAATAACAACAACACCCCCATTAGATATTTCTACCTAGTCTATCAATGGTGCCAATTCATGATTGCCCAGCAAGACTGATGTCTCCCTCAGAGGAGCAACTTTGCACTTTCCTTTGCAAGCCTATGATTTGATTCTGACTCCCAGAGAGAAAAACTTCCACAACAAGCTGCAGCTATGGTTAGTCTAATTGACTTTGGAGCTTTGCCGAGCACTTCCAAGGGTCTTTGTCTGATTTATTTATAAGATGCTGTTACCTTGTCCTCCCAGCATAACAATTATGAATAGAACCAAGAAAAATTTCTATGCTCAGAATAAAATTTATAAGTCAAGGTGTATAAGCCAAGGTGAAATATAGGTGAAGTCTAAGAAAAAATGCTTATCTATCATGTAATTATCATTTTGTCTGTGGAGGGAGGCAGGTAATAATAGATCATAAAGGGCATAATTTTCAAAACAGAAGTGATTTCCAAATCATCAGGAAGAAGGAATGATTTTCAGAACATAGGCATGTGTTTGGCTCTCCAAACACAAGATACATTGGATTAGAAACTCCTCCTTATGAGGCCTGAGCATGACCTATTTGTACACTCAACCCCAACTACCAATTCAAGTAGTGCTGGAATTGATCATTGAATACTTCTGGGGTTCCTACCTATACAATTTTACTTCTGAGTGTTGTATCAAATATGTTACCAGGTTTTGGGAGGCCACACACCTCTGTGCTTAGGGATTATTCCTGGTTCTATGCTTAGGGATCTGACCAGGAGAGGCTCAGAGCAACATATGTGGTACTAGGGATCGAACTTAGGTTGGCTTCATGCAAGGCAACTGTCCTGACCCTCTCCTATGTCCCCCATCTTGGTTAACATTTGGTTTTATTAAATGTAAATAACAAGTATATACTTGAAGTAGGCATTATTACTCCTATTCACATCTGCTTTTTCTTCCTGTGTCTCCAACCTCACTACCACACTTTTCCTTTCAAAACAAACTCTGTCTGGAAGCATTTACCCAATGGCTCTTTTTAAACAAAATCTGCACATCTGATAAAGAGGAGTCATGTTCACCACTCTTCTGTAAATAGCTAACATAAAAGTCTAAATTATTATTTAGAACCACTGAAAGTGGCATTTGATTTTGTGGCCATTTAGTTTGCCTTTTGATCTCACACTATTTTTAGGTCAAAGGATGTTTATTATGAAACAGAGAAAGTACCAGTGCTAGAAAATTAACAAGTTAAGGAGTTGTAGAGTATGTTTTACTTTAAATTCTCATCATGTCTTATAGCAGTAACCAGCATTTTATATGAAATGTATCGCAATACCTCATCTTCAATCATCAGGCCAGAAAACTCACCTAAAAATATGGATTTTGATCTCTGGGATAGCTGATGATAGATGTGGATGTAGGTCACAGATCTAAAAAGCAAGTTTTAGAGTAGAAATATGAGTGTTATAAAATAGGGAACTTCCACAGAAATCCAAATGAAAGCTTTTAGACTCTGTTCTCGAAGGGGGGGATTGGTGGTGGGAATGTTGCACTGGTGAAGGGGGTATTCTTTTTTTTGTTTATTTGTTTTTGGGCCATACCCAGTGACGCTAAGGGGTTATTCCTGGCTATTCGCTCAGAAGTCGCTCCTGGCAGGCACGGGGGACCATATGGGGATCCGGGGAATCGAACCGTGGTCCGTCCTAGGTTAGCGTAGGCACCTTACCTCCAGCGCCACCGCCCGGCCCCAAAGGGGGTATTCTTTTTATGACTGAAACCCAACTACAATCATGATTGTAATCATGGTGCTTAAATAAATATATTATTTTAAAAAAGAAATGTACAACTGTGATTTAAAAAACACAAATGTGTGGGGTATTAATTCCAAAAATATTTAATTCATAATAGCTTATGTCAGGCTCTATCTTAGGAACTGGAAATGAAAAAAATGGCAAAAACAAAGAGGTGCTACACAAAGAATTATAAGGGATTGGCAAACAATGGAAGAAATTGATACAGGAAGTTTGCAACATGATGCATACCTTCTTGAGTAAGACTGGTATGTGTGAATGTTTCTCTACAACAAGTCAGCATAGTAATGGTATGACGGATAGTGAGCTGGTTCTGTCTGAATAGTGCAGGGACCTGTGGGGAATTGATATATTCATCAGGATACTCATCAGGGCATGCATCGGGATATGCATCTGATATGGATTAGGGCACACGTCAGCATATGCATCAGGACATGCATCAGGATGTGTTTCAAGGCATGCATTGGGAAATGCATCAAAATATTATTGGGATATGCACCAGTGGATGAATCAATGCAAAGATATGCATCCTCTGAAGGGTTAACTCTCCAGAGCTAGTTGATCACTGACATCTAAAACTTCCAGTCAGGGAGCAAGAGTCATAGGAAAGGACATGGTTGGGCACTTACCACTCATGCAGTTAAGCTAGGTTTTATTCCTAGAACCCCAGACTGTCTTCCCAAACCCACTAGGAGTGATTCCTAAGTAAAGAGCTAGGAGTAAACCCCACATCTGATTTGGGGAAAATAAAATCTATTCAGGGGATGAAGATAATACAGGGGTAAGGTATGCATGTTTTGTATGTAGTTGGCCCAGGTTAGAACCATACCACATAGAGACCCCCCTGAGCACAGAACAAAGAGATAACCTTGGAAACAGCCAAATGGGCCTCTCAAGATAAAGAAAACTTTAGATTATCCTCGACTTTGAGGAGATGGGGAACCAATCTATAGGTGAAATCTACTTCTTAAATTATGTGAAGCAAATGGGAAAGGTATAAGGCTTACTGTGGAAGACCATTCCAGTTACTCACACAGCTTCAGTCCTTCACTGACTCTGATGTATAATTACATAATATACATAATTCATATTCCTTGACCTAAGTTTAAATTGAAATGTTACCACTTTAAAAAAATAAATCTTATTAAACCCTATTTTCAGACATTATTTCACTTAAAGCTCGTCTTTTTTTTTTTAGTTTTAGGGTTACACCCAGCAGCGCTCAGGGGTTACTCCTGGCTGTACGCTCAGAAATTACTCCCGGCAGACTCAGGGGCCCATATGGGGTGCCGGGATTCGAACCACCATCCTTCTCCATGTAAGGCAAATGCCCTACCTCCATGCTATCTCTCTGGCCCCTTAAAGCTCATCTTGTTTATTTTTTATTGTTGTTTGAAACACTCCAAGCTATTCAGGACTGACTGATTTCTGACTCTGTGCTGTGCTCTGGAATCTCTCCTGGTGGGACTTAGATGACCATGTGTTGCTGAGGATATCAATATCTTCAATATAATGTGGTTCTGCATTAAGGGGTTAATTGCATGCAAGGCAACCTCCTGACCTGTTATGCTATTTCTCTGGCTCTGACACTTGTCAGTTTTCCTAGTAAAATGTTGTCTGTGTCTTCAAGATTTCATTTTTCATAACAAGTTAATTAAATTATGTGGGAGGGTTGTGCCTGTCTGTTCTCAAGATATTCCGCAGCACAGGGAGTTGAATGTGAATGCAGGTCCAGAATGTGCTTACCTTTCCCTTCCACTGCAAACATCTCTCTTTGAGGCATGTTCAGGACCTTAGTGCTTTTTTAATTACTGAATGAACTCTCAAATTTCAGCATTAAGATGAAAAAAATTATAACCAATTCATTTGGAAAAAATACATTTATTTCTGTATCTTAGCATTTGTGTATGAGTGGGGAAATAGCTTTCTTTTAAATACATTTAATGATGCCATCAATTTTAAATGTTTGAAATAAATTCTTTTCAGATTGTAGACAATTATTTCAAATAGTATACTTGTAGGAAGAAAAATATGGCATGTAATTTTAGAAGTAGAAAACCTAAAATACCCATGTCAAATGATAGGATGGTGAGATCTTGAGTAATTTTTCCATGGTTTTGGAAGGTTGGTGTCATACTGCTTGTATTTCATTTATATTTTCAGTTTATATATAATTCTCTAATTTTAGTCCATGGATTTTTATCTCCAAATTTAATGTATTGCTTGTTCGTGGAGTTTTTTAATGTACTCAAATCAAGTCAGGATCCAAATATAATAAATTTATCTTTTACAACAATAGTAATTCTGTTGTTATTTATAAATTCATCTGTGCTTCCCAGACTCCAAAGTATTAGCACTAAATTTCTATAGTTTGGTGGTCATCACAAATGAAAACTCTTACCTAGCTAGAATATTTTATATTAATATTTTTATTATATTTATATATATTCTTAAATACTCAAGTATCTCACATGGATGCTTCCTCACTCTTTTAAAGCACTATTTCTTGTTAAACAGTTCTTCCTACTCTCAGGAATATGCATTTTATAAACTCATTTTAAGCTTATTCTATACTAGGATTGCCCTCACTTCTAAACAAGAGTTCAAGCAGTCTGTGACATCACAGAATCTGGAGAATGAGGACAGTTGCTGGCATGTTACCGACTTATGTTACAATTTATCAAAAGGAGAACCAGAGATGCAACATGCAGCTTAGATCTGGAGTTAGGAGAGAGCTACTTGAAACTGTCCCAGCCAAAGCTCAGTCTGTAGAAAGACACTGAAGAAAGGTTCTCGAATTGTAGAATGAAGCTACTGGACTCAGATGAGAAATAAAAATATGTTCGCTCGCTCAACTTTCATCTCGTATGAACTCAGACTTTTGTACTTTCTAATTTTATTGCTTGTAATGCCCCTTTCTTTCTTTTTCCCTTGGGCCACATCTGGTGGTGCTCAGAGGTCACTCCTAATCTGTGCTCAGAAATCACTGCTGGCAGACATAAGGGACCATATGGGATGCTGGGAATTGTACCTGGGTCCTTCACAGGTTGGCCGCGTGCAAAACAAATGCCCTACTATTGCACTATCTCTCCATTCCCTTTTAAAGCCCTTTTAATGTTTTCTTCAGATGAGTTTAGTTTAGTCATGTCTTTTTTGGGTGATGATGGTGGTAGAGGATTGGGGCATCATACCAAGTAGTGTTTCTGTGTTTTAGATTTTAGTCCTTGTTTTAGCTCATAGGTAATGTAGAAAGATTTTTCAGGTTACTGAGCTACATTGTCTACTATCCTCTTGTCTTAGCCACCCTGTTTCCAGGATCTGTGTATGTCTCTAAACATGCCTTTAAAAATGATACTGCAATGGATTCTATAATACAAGATTTTCAGGGAAGAAATTTAAATTCTCATATTATTTCTTAAGACAATGAACTTCTCAAAGATAGCTAATATATACATTATATTGAGTGCTCATGATCCTGGGATATAGTTCATATATATATATGAACTTTTCTGCCTACATTTGAGTGGTTGAACAGTTAGTGGCCTGTGTATTAAGCCATAGTCATTGCCACATAATTTTCTTCCATAAAATTCAGGAAAACCAGAGAAAACCATGCACACGTAGATGCTATGGAATTATGGTTAACAGTGGGTTTAAAATATTTTCTTATTTTTTAAAATATAATAAGGCCTTTTATGCAAGTAGCAATCACTAATTATATGTTTATTTGTCGGGAGACTATTTCAAAATGACTTGTATTTAGATTGCTTGTTTCTACATAGGCTTCTCATTTCATATTGGCAAATGACATATTAAAATTACCAGGTTGAAAGTATAATATAAAACCAACAGCATATGCTTCTACAGAGAATTGGAGCTGACATGTTGTTTATGAATTTTATGTACTAAATATATTGTGTTTCATTAAAAGGCTTGGAAGTCATTTATTTATTTTAGAAACATAAAATGATTTGCAAATGGGCATCACTTACCAAAATGTGCAGACATGTGTATTTTAGAAGAAAAAGATACCAGTTACAAATATTTTAGAAAGGATAAAATGCAACCAAGAAAGAATATGTCTGTGTTGCTCTTTAGCTTCTGGTGTCTAAGCAGATTTTTGTGAGTTGATCAATTTCATTTGATAATGTTTGGATTTTCTACAATATTTTCTTCAAATGACATTCTTCTAAGAATTCCAACTTGGTCCCAAGAGATGGTGCAGAGAACTGGCATGAGCACTCTGCAGTCTGTCCTGGGTTTAACCCCTAGCACAGCATATTCTTTCTAGCACTACAGTGCACAACCGCAGGGATCATACCAGGAACTTACCTGAACAGCACTAGATATGGCTCAACAAAGAAACAAACAACCAAAACAGCAAAACATGCTTTTCTTTAGTAAAGGATTATTGTATGGCTAAATGATGTTAATTAGTACTTGAATTTTTTTAACTTCATCACTATTAGCAGTATTGGTTTTTTTTTTAGCTAAAGATATTCTTTTTTTATTATTTTTAATTTGGTTCTTAAATAATATCTTTATTTAAACACCATGATTACAAACATGATTGTAGTTGGGTTTCAGTCATAAAAACACCCCAATTCATCAGTGCAACCTTCCCATCGTCAATGCCACAATTTCCT
Organism: Crocidura indochinensis; assembly: GCA_004027635.1. Taxonomy (NCBI): domain Eukaryota; kingdom Metazoa; phylum Chordata; class Mammalia; order Eulipotyphla; family Soricidae; genus Crocidura; species Crocidura indochinensis. The sequence continues at coordinate 23,221 of PVKC010012549.1, forward strand.
CCCTCCCCCCCCTGTATTCAAGACAGGTTTTCTACATTTCTCCCTCCCTTAACGTGTTATGATAGTTTTCAGTGTGGTGATTTTTCTTTTTTTTTCTTTTTTTTAATATTTTATTTTCACACCTTGATTACATACATAATTGTGTTTGAGTTTCAGTCATGTAAAGAGCACCATCCATCACCAGTGCAACGTTCCCTTCACCATTGTCCCAAATCTCCCTCCTCCTACCCACCCCCCGCCTGTACTCTGGACAGACTCTCCATTTCCCTCATACGTTCTCATTGTTAGGACAGTTCAAAATGTAGTTATTTCTCTAACTAAACTCATCACTCTTTGTGGTGAGCTTCATGAGGTGAGCTGGAACTTCCAGCTCTTTTCTCTTTTGTGTCTGAAAATTATTATTATTGCAAGAATGTCTTTCATTTTTCTTAAAACCCATAGATGAGTGATACCA